>QLOH01001071.1:0-174281 GCA_026901365.1 Sesbania bispinosa
CAAATAATGTTGTTACCGGAATTACCTACCAATGCAAAGAGAGATCTCAACCACTCAATATTTAATAACTAAATCCAACGGTGAATTTCAATGCTCTATGGGCGAGGGGATTTCATCCTTCCTCACCTTAGATGTCGCCGGCTAATAATGCAAAAATTATGGTGGTCTTCATATTCATATATACATATATAAAGATAAATAGAAAAATCAATGGGCAAACATGTCTTTCATGGGAAAACCAACCACATAAATATGTAATCATCACAAGGTTGAAGGATATCCAAACCGAAAAAAGAAAAATGGTAATATAAATTTATCAATAGAAAGAATCATTTCTCACATGGAACCACAATTTCATTATGTTTCATCATTATAATTTATCACTTAATACAAGAATATGTCAGCTACATATTGATAAGTTCTAAACAACAAAAGAACTAAAATAATAGATCATATTAAAGAAAATCACGAAAAGCTTAAAGGAAATGAAAAAAAACACAAATTAAAGTTAGGCAAAATACCAAATTACACAATATAGGCTCACTAAATCAGCAGGAAGCAAAACCAAGTCTTCAATTTTATATTAAAATTCTCTCACTCAGGCTTGACTCTTTCTCCCCTGCAAACAAAGGAAAAGGAAAAAAAAAAAGATAATAGCAAGGAAGTAGGGATGGGAATAGGCCGAGCCGAGCCAGGCTTTGCAAGGCCTGAGCCTGGCCTGCACCTTAAATCCATGACCTGAGCCTGGCCTGTTACCTGACATAGGCTTTATCTTATGGCCTGAGTTTGACCTATTTAAAGCCTAAAAACATGTTTAAAAGTTTGTTTTATAGTAAGGTACTTGAATATATCATAAGCATATATATGAATAGACTTATAGGCTCAAGTTTTTAACATACTTAAATGTTTATACAAGCTAATAAGTATATAATTATAAGGAAAAGTAATAAAAAATCTTTATAATAATAATAATAGCAATATACAAAATATTAATATTTTATTTATATTTTGTTAAATAGACCGGCCTAATAGGCTCAAAAGGCTTTTTCAATGGCCTGAAGTCTGGCCCGTTTTGCTATATAGGCTTTTGAAAAAGCCTTGGCCTGCTCTATTTAATAAATTGGCCTGGGCCTGATGTAGGCCGGGTAGTAGGCCCCTGACAAGCGGTCTGGCCTGTTCCTACCCCTACAAGGATGGATCTTCCAATAAATAGGTTGATAACTTATATCAGATCCAAACACGACCCATAACATGATAATCCTCAACTCCAACCTCAAGGTTTCACTAAGGACAAACGTTCCCTACCTGTTTACCGGCAACAAATAAGAGTTATCATGGTATGTTTATTATACCAAGCAGAAAATATTGGAGAACACATTCCATTTTTTCTACTGCATGAAACATATAGGAAAAGGAACATAAAAATAAAGGTGCAGGATTCATAATTGTTATCAAAAGGAATCTGGTTTCTGTCTTCATTCCCAGCGAATTTAGTTTTGAAGTACAAAATTATAGTGAGTGATATTTTATATAATATATATTTAAATGACTGCCTATGACCCAAACTTGTGCTTACACCATTTCATAAAGCAAAACACCAATCAAAGTAAATAAATAAAGAATGATATGTCTTTTTAAGATGGAACAAATGATAGATAAAAACAATAAAACCAAGAAAATGCATTTCAAAAAGTATGACAAAAGGGAATGTTATTGGATGGGAAAGGCTCCAAATTTAGATTTCAACAACACAAAATTAAAGCATAGTATATAGAGCAAAGAAATTTCAACTTTCTAACATATGTTGTAATGTTCTCATTCCTTAGTTTAGTGCCAACATTAGCCAAACATATCTCACCCTTCTCGACTCCAGTTGAAGTGATTTGCTGAATATAAAATTAGAAACCGATTGAAATTATCACAAAAATTAAGACCTCAGATCATATAATAAACCAATGAGATTGAAAATTAAGCTAAAAATTATCTCAATTATAGTGGAATATGAAGACTTAAAGTAATTTCTTTTATCATTTTCAATTCATGTCATTTTTTACAATACAGTCCAATTTTATATCATGTTGGGGAAAATTTGAGAAAAAAGAAAAGAAACCAACATGCTATAAAACATATAAAATAGCAAAGTTGTCAAACAAAAGAAAAATATTTTTTCACGAATGAATTTTAACAAATATTACACTTGAAAATCAATTATTTTTGTCAAATTTTATTAAAGAAAAATGTAAAAGAACTTACAACTTGTAGAAAGGGTAAGTGGAGGTGGTGAACATATGGTCATTGTAATAAACCTCGGACAGAACATTTGAATTACGATTTCGAGTAAATCCTCAAAATAGTCCCTGAAAGATTGGCCATCCGTCAACTTGGTCCCTGAAAGAATGAAAATTGTAAAAAGGTCCCTGACAGATGCTAACATCAATCAAAATCGTCCTTCTGTTAACCCAAGTCTGTTAAAGCTAACAGACTTGCTGATGTGGCATAAAAGATTGAAAGTCTTCATTTTGGTCCTTATCCAGTCAGCCCAAAAGATTGGAAACTCATCAAATTGGTCCCCTTCCCTCCCTCGTTCCGTAAGTAGTCTCTCTCTACCTCTTTTGACTCCAAGTTGATCCAAAAATGGTACAGATTGTCTAACAAAGTAGGCCAGAAGTTCAGGTACATCCAATGGGGGAACTTCCTGCGAGACAATAAAGTGAAAATAATAACTAAAGTTCCTGGTTCAAATCAAGGCCCCAGGTGCAGAACATACAAGAAGCAGTCCAAAAGAAAGTTAATGACATATGTAGAATAATGACATCATTATTGTAGACCAAACTACTTAAATATAGAACTTTGATGAAGTGTGAGTCGCTTGGCTCCAATTTCTATAGCACAATCCAAATTTATTCGACAAATTGTTCAGATGTATAAATTAAAACATAAGAATGAGACCACTAAGAGAAATCTTGGCGTACCAAATTGATCGTGCCAGACAAATGATCATGGCGGAGGTGATCATTCCTGGGTATTCCAGGGTGGTTCAAGATGTAATCCGAGATGTTCCCAGACTGTCCGAGATAGGATCCGAGATGGTCCGAGGTTGAGATGCGGTGGTGGTTGCTCTGAACAGTAGCTCCGGTGGCGGAGGAGGGGGTGACCTGCGAAGACACTCCAACGCCCAAGTTAGAATGGGTTTGAGACAGAGTGTAAGCAGGGGAGAATGAGCGTACCTGACCCTCCATGGGAGGGGGTATTTATAGCATGGGGTCTAGCCAGGGCTAGCCTGTGATATAGCTCAACCTACGCCTGATTGCTTGTGTCAGTGGGTAAGTTGCTCAGTCTATGTGATGGGAAGTGCCCTTTATTGGTGTCAGTCCGCGTAGGGATAGGCAAGTGGTAGGGTGAGGAGCTAGTTTGTGGTCCCCGGGTTGCACAGTTGTTAAGTGTCCATGCAGCCTAGATGGCTGGTAGGCCAGCCTAGATGGCTGGTAGGCCAGCCGAGATGGCTGAGGTAGGCCAGTCGAGATGGTTGTATGATAAGCCAGTCGAGATGGCTGAGGTAGGCCAGCCTAGATGGCTGAGGTTGGCCAGCCGAGATGGTGGATAGACCAGTTGAGGTGGCTGATAGGCCAGCCGAGATGGCTGAGGTAGGCTAGTCGAGATGGTTGTATGATAAGCCAGCCTAGATGGCTGGTAGGCCAGCCGAGATGGCTGAGGTAGGCCAACCGAGATGGTTGAGGTAGGTCTAAATCCGAGGTAGCTGGTAGGCTGCTAGACCAGTCGAGCTAGTTCCGAGTTAACCCCTGGATCAGATGCCCCCCAGCTCGATGCCATGTCTAAGTATATGGGGTCGAGATGTCGAATGCGATTTTAACGGCTGGTCTGACCTTTTGTGGGGTGAAAATCCAAGCAGGTAAAACAAAGTGTGGGACATATAGGATGAGAAGATTGGTCGGCTGGGATATCATCATAGCCGGTGAGTTGAGTTAATGAGATCTCGTCTTTTTTATACTCTTTACCCAAAATTTATTTATCTGAGTTTATGAACTCGGATTTAGAAGTACTCCACGCTCTGCATATGAAGAATTTATTTGTCTAAGTTTATGAGCTCGGGTTTAGAAGTACTCCACGCTCTGCATATGAAGAATTTATTTATCCGAGTTTATGAACTCAGATTTATGGGTATTCCATGTTCTGTATATGAAAAATTTATTTCTTCGAGTTCATAAACTCGGATTTTGCCAAGTTTTAGACTTGGTTTGCGTGTGCGTTGACTCTAGCATCTCGTTTTAATGTTCTGTATTTCCAGACCTCGGCTGGGGTATGAAAGCTGGTCGGTTGGCGACTGGAATTGTGAGGAGAAGACAATTACGTTCTTCACGTAAAGCTTTCCCCATAGACAATTTGTATTTTAGTTCTTCGGTTTTTATGTTGCATTTTCATAACTTCTCCATCCTGGCGAGTACACCATCCGTGTTTTTACACCTCGGATTTATAAGTATGTCATCCGGGTTTTCAGACCTCAGATTTATAGGTATGTCATCCGGGTTTTCACCTCGAATTTATAAGTAGGTAATCCGGGCTTTCACCTCGGATTTATAAGTAGGTCACTCTGGTTTGTACACCTCGGATTTAGAAGTAGGTCATCCTCGTTTGTATGTCATCCGGTTTTTCACACCACGGATTTTAGAAGCATCTTCATAACTTCTCCATCCGGGTTTTCACACCTCGGATTTAGGAGTATCCTCACATGTAAACTATCTGGGTTTTCATACCAATCCTAGGTATGTTATCCGGGTCTTCACACCTCAGATTTATAAGTATGTCATCATGGCATGTACGTCGTCCGGTTTTTCACACCTCGGATTTAGATGTATGTCATCCGAGTTTTCATACCTCGGATCTAGATGTATGTCATCCAGGTTTTCACACCTCGGATTTGATGTATGTCATCCTCGGTTGTATGTCATCCGGGTTTTCACACCTCAGATTTAGAAGTACGCCATCCTGGTATGTACACCTTGGATTTAGAATCATGTCATCCTGACATGTACATCATCTATGTTTTCATACCTCGGATTTAGAAGTATGTTATCCGGATTTTCACACCTCGGATTTATAAGTAGGTCCTCCGGGTTTTCAGACCTCGGATTTATAGGTATGTCATCCGGGTTTTCACCTCAGATTTATAAGTAGGTTATCCGGATTTTCATACCTCGGATTTAGAAGTATTTCATCCTCGCATGTACCCCATCTAAGTTTTCACGCCTCGGACTTAGAAGCATGTCATCCTCGCATGTATGGTATCCGAGTTTTCACAACTCGGATTTTGGAAGTATGTCATCCTCGCAAGTATGGTATCCGGGTTTTCACACCTCGGATTTAGAAGTGTCTCCATAATTTTATGTAAGCTATCCGGGTTTTCAGACCTCGGATTTAGAAGTATGTGGTCCCCGTGCCGAGTCCATCCGGGTTTTCACACCTCGGATTTAGCAGCGTCTTCATGACTTTTCCATCCGGGTTTTCACGCCTCGGATGTAGGAGTATCCTCGTATGTAACCATCCGGGTTTTCACACCTCGGATTTTTAGGAATGTCTTCATAACTTCTCCATCCGGGTTTTCACACCTCGGATTTTTAGGAATGTCTTCATAACTTCTCCATCCGGGTTTTCACACCTCGGATTTTTAGGAGTATCCTCACACCTCGGATTTTTAGCAGCATCTTCGTAACTTTTCCATCCGGGTTTTCACACCTCGGATTTTTAGGAGTGTCTTCATAACTTCTCCATCCGGGTTATCACACCTCGGATTTTTAGAAGTGTCTTCATAACTTCTCCATCCGGGTTTTCACACCTCGGATTTTTAGGAGTGTCTTCATAACTTCTCCATCCGGGTTTTCACACCTCGGATTTTTAGGAGTACCCTCACAGCGGTTTTTCACCCATCGGATTTTAGCAGCATCTTCGTAACTTTTCCATCCGGGTTTTCACACCTCGGATTTTTAGGAGTATACTCGCACCGGGTTTTCACACCTCGGATTTGGGAGCATCTTCATAACTTCTCCATCCGGGTTTTCACACCTCGGATTTTTAGGAGTGTCTTCATAACTTCTCCATCCGGGTTATCACACCTCGGATTTTTAGGAGTGTCTTCATAACTTCTCCATTCGGGTTTTCACACCTCGGATTTTTAGGAGTATAACTTTTGCAGGTATCTCCTCCCATACAGTGCAGAAAATAACCATAAATTAAGAAACGAATTATCCTCCCAAAAAACCAAGAGACACTCTTTTCCCCCTCCTCCACTTTGTAAGGCAGATTCGTAAGAAGTAAGTTGATCCAAAAATGCAGGAAACTGGGCAAGCCCAGATTTAAGTATTCATATACACTCAGGGTGATGGTTTCTTCTGAGATTGGGAAAGAGAAAGATGAGAAGAGGTTTCAACCAGAAGAGTTATCGGTGGGGTTTACTATTTACCTCTTCCCACAAACGGCGCCAAATGATCGTGCCAGACAAATGATCGTGGCGGAGGTGATCATTCCTGGGTGTTCCAGGGTGGGTCAGGATGTAATCCGAGATGTTCCCAGGCTGTCCGAGATAGGATCCGAGATGGTCCGAGGTTGAGATGCGATGGTGGTTGCTCTGAACAGTAGCTCCGGTGGCGGAGGAGGGGGTGACCTGCGAAGACACTCCAACGCCCAAGTTAGAATGGGTTTGAGACAGAGTGTAAGCAGGGGAGAATGAGCATACCTGACCCTCCATGGGAGAGGGTATTTATAGCATGGGGTCTAGTCAGGGCTAGCCTGTGATGTAGCCCAACCTACGCCTGATTGCTTGTGTCAGTGGGTAAGTTGCTCAGTCTATGTGATGGGAAGTGCCCTTTACTGGTGTCAGTCCGCGTAGGCATAGGCAAGTGGTAGGGTGAGGAGCTAGTTGGTGGTCCCCGGGTTGCACAGTTGTTAAGTGTCCATGCAGCCTAGATGGCTGGTAGGCCAATCGAGATGGCTGAGGTTGGCCAGCCAAGATGGTGGATAGACCAGTCGAGGTGGCTGATAGGCCAGCTGAGATGGCTGAGGTAGGCCAGTCAAGATGGCTGAGGTAGGCCAGTCGAGATGGTTGTATGATAAGCCAGTCGAGATGGCTGAGGTAGGCCAGTCGAGATGGCTAAGGTTGGCCAGTCGAGATGGTGGATAGACCAGTCGAGGTGGCTGATAGGCCAGCCGAGATGGCTGAGGTAGGCCAGCCGAGATGGCTGAGGTAGGCCAGTCGAGATGGTTGTATGATAAGCCAGCCTAGATGGCTGGTAGGCCAGCCGAGATGGCTGAGGTAGGCCAGCCGAGATGGTTGAGGTGGGTCTAAATCCGAGGTAGCTGGTAGGCTGCTAGACCAGTCGAGCTAGTTCCGAGTTAACCTCTGGATCACAAATAAATAATTTCTTCTCAGTAACTGAAGGAGTTAATATATAAATACATGATTAAGCAAAATCCCAGGAGTATATGCACTGATTTTTAGTTGCGCTAACATTCATGGTGTATTGTGTGTAGTGGTCTAATAAAGGAGAGTTAGAATCCTTCAGTTACAAGAAAAAACTTTGTTTCTTCACACAAAAGTGCATAATATTTGGTGAGTTATATTAATACAAACAAAAGAAAATAGCTGATAACAGACCAACCTTTGACTCTTAAGGCTCCTTGCACATTGATTTCTGCAAGAAACAAACTTAGAATGAAATCTTTTTCAAATACAAAAAACATATATTATCAGTCACATGAAAAATATATGAATGATTGAATAGTGATCAAACTAAAGAACATTTAACAGTAGTTAATCACCTGCTTTATTCCTGCGCACGTTCACATTCATACCTCTCATTACAAACTTCACTAATAGAGTTGAACTAGTAAGTGACATGTGACTTCACACGGATAAATTGATGGTACAATTTATGTTGTCCGTGTTTCGCACGGGATAAAATATTAGTTATGATATATATATATATATATTTAAAATTTAAAGTATATTAATAATATCTATATAGAATTCATTTCATGTAGTCAATATAGAAATGTTGTTAGGACTTATCTTTAACAAAAGTCAATACTCTTTCTAAGTTAGCATGTTAGTCATGTTTAACATCTTCTTTCCCTCCAAGTTCACACAATACATGGGATAATGGAGATTATATTACCTAGTTCTAAACTTTTATAATTATTCTTAATTACGGTATGAATAATGAAGAGTTACGTGTGCGAATGATTTATATAATTCACTGATAAGCATAAAAACCAAGAGTCTAATAGGAAGTGGGAGGATATTGATTGAAAAATTACAAATTTAAAAATATTTCATTTAACATTTTTAAATTCTTAATATCTTGCGAAAACTATATATTTTTAAATTAATTTTATTCATACAATTTAAATTTTAAAATTTAAGTTAATATCACAAGCATTGTTATTTATAATGTTACACTTGAAGTATATGGAAATAATATCAACTTAGACAAAAAGTTCTATTGCACTTATGATGGATGGGGTATGAGTTCTCTATCCAGTGAATATTAAGGTTCAATACATTTTTTTTGTTTTTTAATTTTCATTCAAATGCGATGAGTATTTATACCCATGATCCAAGCATTAAATCAAATGTAAAAACTTATTTGTAATGGGGGTGCTAAATTGTTGGGTGATGCTTGATTTAATTTTGAAATTAAATATATACCAAACAGCTTCATTAATCAATTCATAAAAATAGATTAAACTCATCCTCTCTCTTACAGCCAAATTAAATGACAAAGTGGTGCCATGATATTTCATTGATTTGGCCTGTATCTAATGTATAACTTGTGTACAATTTTTTTTTTTTGGTAACTTGTGTACAACTTGTTATAATTACTATTGCAAGCAAAAACTTCCTCACATGATTTCAAATATTACAAATATTGTTTTTCATAAAAAAGTAAACTATTATTCTGAATATATGAAAGCAACATTAGTGCTCAGAAGAAAACATATCAAGACGTTGCCATAGAGTCACAATCCACTGGACTTTCAAATATTTTCAAATATATGGATCTAGCAATTCGCTGTCTGCTCAGAATTGGCCTCGTTTGTGAAAATTAACAATACCAGCCAAGGTTAAACATTTTATTTATAGACCTTACTGACAACATTGCGTTGTAAAATAAATCTGCAATAGTATAGTATAGGATATTGGTACACCGTACACTTGCTCTGGCTCAGTCAATGCTGCATGATTGGAGTAAGGATCTGGTTTCATGTGTTTACTTCACTACCCTTAGTTAAAACATGTCAAATGATCAAAAAATGTAAAACGGACAATTCAAACAATTTAAAACTACAATGAAAATTATGAAACCAAATTAAATAAGCCACAGAAATAACATATTATAAACTATATGCTCCATTAAACTGATATATAAATCCTTAGAGCAAAGGGAAACTATAATGGGAAAAAAAAATCTACCACCCAAACAACCACCATATATTTTCTGCGTGGAATATGTTAGAGATTTTATTCATTACATCTCTCTCTTCTACAGTTAGAGACCACACACTCAAAACAGTATCTTCGATCCAGTGTTCTGAATTATAGGCAAATTTGCTGGCTAAGGATGGTGTAAATAATTTAGTGTCCAAGTTTTCTCCCTCATAAACTTCAAATTATTATTTGATTCAATACCATTTATTAGGTTAAGTACTTAATTCTGCATTAATTGTACCAATCAATGTACTTACCTCTGCATAAGTTTAGTTATGCCAATATATAATTTAATCTCTTCATTCTTTCCTAAGGAGAAGTCCAAAAATAATTGGAAAGCCAAGTCATAGATACCAGGTTAATGCACAGTAACGTCATTAGTGGGTGTTCAGTGTTCACTTAGTCTTAATTAATTTATTGAAAACATAATTATCAGGAACGTGATATTGGCTAAGAGTACTAAACATGTGGAGCAGTTTAGAGGGATAATTAACCTGGTACCAGTTTAGAGTACTAAACAACGTGATATTGGCTAACAACCCTTGATTCAGGAGTCATGTTTGTCATGTTGTCAAAGTTTTGGGCTTCTTTTGTGGTTATTGTTTTTCTTTTGGCAATGTCATCAGGAAACAGGATTATGCCTAGAGCCCTAGACAACACTAATATGAAAATCACAGTTTCCTAAACCTTAACCTCTTTCTCTGCTACCAATTTTTTGGTCTCTTCAGATTCATTAATGAACTTAGTTGCATCTCTAGCAGCCTAACACACAAACAACAAACAGTTACAATTGGATTTAGGATTTGCAAATCATATCAACTGATGTAACTACAAAGCATCTAAATGCTTAAATGGTTTGTATAACATTTTAACTTAACCCAATAAAAAAACTCACTCATTAACAGACTTAGTAACAGAGTTGAGAATATCAACTATTTTATATGATCTAAAAGATCATCAATCTCTATCTACCAAAAGTAGTAAAAAGGAAAGAAGCGGAACAAAGAAAGATAGAAAAACCAGTTCAGTAGCTCAAATGTCATCTGCTAATTCATTCTTGCATAATAGATAGAGCTACTGAGTTGTCAAGCAAAATCATGTATGATGTATCATTTCAGTTTTGTTGATTTCATAGCACGGTTAAACAGGCTCTTGTGACTTTTAGAAATCTCAGCAGGAATAAGATTGAAACAATGATAAAAAAACTAACTACATAGCAAATAAACATGTGACCATGTAACTCCATCAAACACCAAAGGGTCTTCCTCATACAGGTAAAATGGGTTGGAGGATAAAAAAGTTAATGCTCTTCATTTATCAAACAAAACATAATCAAATCCACTATGGCTTGTCATCAACATATATAACCTAAATTTTCAAACCCCCAATCACCAGTACCTTCCTAGAGATTGGCTTAGGTGAACTATTCCTTTATTATTCATTATGTATTGTTCAGTTACCCAAATTTATTTACTGATTAGCTTACTAACATTCTTGTATCTCTTTATGCATACATGTACAGCAAGGACACTGTTAGACAGTATGAGAGTCGCACTGCCTTCACCCTTCCTGGACTCTACTGTGTTGTACATGGACACAGGGGATCTTGAATGGATAGACACAAATAATATGTTTTCACAAATAGTACGCTATGAAAAAAATCTATTCCATTTCATCTCACTAACTTCTCATGTTCTGCTATTTTTTCCTTAAGGATTGTTTCCAGCTATTTCTCATGCTTTAATACTTTTTCAAGTAGGGGTCATAGATGAATAAAGAAGGATATGAAAAACTTTCTCTTTCACACTTTGTCTTTAATGTTATTAACTTAGTCCTTTCTATTAATTTCAAATTCAGTAAACTCCATAAGTTTCCATTGAGTTGGGTTCTTGGATAAAGATGGATATGAAAAACTCAAAAAAAAAAAAAAAAATGCCATTGAGAATGGTTCTCCCTATATCATTGATTAAAATTCAGATATAGTATCAATCAGAGATCTATATCAAATCATATTCCATTCAAAAGTGCTAGTATCAATCAGAGATTCTCCCTATATCAAAGCTTAAAATTCAGAATGATTTTCCCTTCTACCTCCTCCAAACAGTTCAAATTCATCATAATCTAAAAACAATCCTGGAAAAGAGAAAGAAGAGAGGTAAAATAATGCATCAGGATTCTTTTATCTTCAGATCATAACAGAGCATGTGCAGTTTCATCTCTAATATTTTGTTTTCTTCTCCCTGTAATACATTCTATTGAAAATTTATGAAGTATATAAGTATCTCAGGGATATTAATTAAAACAAATATTGAATAATATTAATATTTATATTTTTAAAAATTAAAAACCTTTTATATGCTAACTATAAGACATCTTTTGGTATATCAGAGCTAACTATAAGAGATCTTATGGTATATAAGCAAGAATATAAGGTTCATGTAATATATGTTTTCCTGGATTGTTAAGTTCTGAATTTTGTGATATGCTGATAAGCTGCATGTATCAAGAAAAGAAAGATACACTTGTCTGGTGTTTTGTCGGTCCTTGGCCCCTTTGTTGTGCCCAAAACTTTGAAATTTTAGTCTATTATGAAGTATTTATAAAAAATTTACCCAAAAAAACCACTCAAACACACAACATCAAACCCTTCCTGATTGATTCTGAATATTTTTAGTGAAGTTATTAATCTAGTAAAGCATCAAACTCGAAATTTATCATTAACTCAACATGAATGAACCTATAAAGTGTCTACATTATATTCTCTAACCAGCTGCTGTGAATTTGAATTTTTCATTTATACTAAACTTTTATGTTCAACCATAAAAAAAAAACCAAATATGATCACTTCACTAACAATACATATCAAAAGCAAGATTAATCATAATCAATTGTAATTTTTCTTTTTATGAGCCATCTCGACAACAAATCCAGCAAACAAAATATTCCCAAACAGCCACTGACGAAATAGGAAACTACTTTAAATAAAAAACAGAAAATATGTTCAAAATCTTAGAAGAAAAGTGGTTGATTACCTCTGAGTTGATGAGCTCCCTCTCCCATCTTTCCACCAAATGTAGCCTAGACAATATTCTCCCTACAGTAGAAAACCAAAACATAATGAATGTCTAAAAATCTCAACTTTTATAAGCTAAAAAAAATGAAGACCCAGTTAGTCATATCTACACAAAAAAGAAAAAAACAAAGTCGTGGCAGTAGGTCGTGAAGGGTAATTATAGGGTGGACCCTTTGAGTTTGGGTCCACCGTAGACCTTTACCATAAATAGTATAAATTTAATATTAAAAAATACATTAATAAATATTATAAAATTAAAATTACTTTTTATAGTAAAAAAAGTTAGTGGTCTATGGAGGACCCAAACTCAAAGGGTCCACCTATAATTACCCAGGTGGTGAATATATGTCTAAAACTAAAATGAAGCTTAACTGAGGTGCATAACATGGTTTTCTTATCAGAGAAAACTAAAATGAAGCTTATTGTCAAGAAGATTACTTTTACCTCTTTAACAAATAATTTTGCACAAAAGGATGATGACCTCTTCAGGATATTTCACACAATAGCAACTTGATTTGTTTTTACAGAGCTATCTTCGACTATAGGCTACGTAAGATGAAGAGGTGGTCCATTTATAGAGAAAAATGATAAAAATAATAAAATTTTCTCAGATTTGGAAGAATTGGAGCTGAAATTTATTTATTTTTCATCAGTAATTCAAAAAATTAGGAGAAAAGAGGGTTTAAATTTGAGCTGGAATCAAATTATTCATAGAATGACATGCAAAGATGCGAGAAAAATTCTAAATCTAAACTGAAAAATATCCAAATATAAACAGCATATACCAAACCTTTAAATCATATTACTTCAACATAACTCCTCTTAACCCTAACAGAAAATGAAATAAAAATCAACAAAAATCTCACCTTTCATTCGATCAAACAGAGAAACACAAATGCATGAATGGAAATGCAAACCAAAATTTATTGGTGATGGAGATTTGAAGGTACGACGCGAGCCACTTGCAGTGGCGCGACAACACCATCTCCTATAGAGGTCCCCAGAGCATACCAACAACGTCCTTCTTAACAATGAGTACCGTGACATCCTCCTCGATGTCATCTCCATCGCCAGCAAAAGCTCAACATTGTTAGACACAATTTTTGACACAAAGTGTGAGAATGAGAAAGTTTTTTTTAAAGGAGAAAAGAATGAGCCGGGAAGGATTTGAGAGAAGATACAATTTTTAAAAAAATTCAGAGAAGTCAAAGAATAGACTGGGAAGAAAAGAGAGGCATAAGTGTGGGAAAAATTATAGAAGAGATTGAGAAAGAGAAAATGAGAGTAGAATGAAATTATGAGAGAAAGAAGAGGTTCAGAGATGAAGGAGATGAGAGAAATAAGAGAATAATGGGAGAGAACGAACTGGAAATGTAATGAGGAGGAAGGAAGTGAGGATTTTGAAATTCAAATGTTGAGAATAGAAAGACTGAAAGAGAAATGAGATCAGAAAAAAAGAGATAGGAGACGGGAGTTGCTTTTGGAACCTTTTTCTATTTGCACCCCATAATATACTCCCACCCCCAACCCGCTCCCCCTCCCCTATTCCCCCTCCTCTTTATTTTTTTTTCAATGTTGTGTTTTTTTCCGTCTCTAAACACAAAACAATGAAAAAAAATAAAGGTTTTTTTACGGGACCTTCCGGAAATTAAATTCCGAATATTAACTTTGTGAACAAAATGTCCGGAACCTTCCAGACATTAATTTCCGGAACTTTCCGAAACCTTCCGGACATTAATGTCTGGAACAGTTGTGTAGTAGCAGGGGGTGAGGCCTTGAAAAATTTCCGAACCTTCCGGACATTAAGTTAACAAAGCTGATATCTGGAACTTAATTTCCGGAAGGTTCCGGATATTTTTTTTTTTTGCGAGATGAGTTTAGAGACAGAATTTTTCCGTCTCTAAACACAAAACATTGAAAAAAAAATAAAAGGGAATGGGGGAGGGACCGGCGTAAGGAGTGGAGAAGGGGGGAGTGGGTTGGGGGTGGCCGGCGGAGTGGTGGGGGTGGGGGGTGGGGGTAGGGATAGGGGTAATAGGGGAAAGAGGTATATTAGGGGGTTGCGAATAGCAAAAAGAGGGTCTCAAAAGCAACTCCCATATAAAACAGACGGCGATGCAGAGATTAATATATCTAAGAGATCGATTAATTAAGAACTTCAGCAAGCTTCCTAGCTATAAGTACGTTCTCATTCTCATAGATATATATTTCGATCATTAATGGATAATTGTTGGTGTACATAAACAGTACGTACAACAATTTTACCATAAGATTTTTTTCTTTTTACACCCCTTCCCTGATTTTTTTAAATGTTTTCTTTTGCTTTTTTTTCTTTTTACCCCTCCCCATTTTTTAGGCGTTTTTTTAGTCCCACCCCTTTTTACTCTTTTTTATTTTTTTTAAAAAATAGTTTTTTATTTTTTATTATATTTATTTATCTAATTAAATAAAAATATAGATCAAGAAATACAATAAATGATCACATAAAATTTGTGTTAATCATTCATGTTAACACGGGGTTGATTATGTGTCCCGAAACGGTGAACATATTAAAAAATGAGGTTAATGGTGTTTCTGTTTGTGGTTAATAGAAAAGGATTTTTGGTTAATTGATTTTGTGAGGTTAATTGCAATCTCTGTTAACACGAGGTTAATCATGTTACCAGAAACGATGAACATATTTAAAAATGAGGTTAACGGTGTTTCCGTTTGTAGTTAATAGAAAGGATTTTTGTTAATTGATTTTGTGAGGTTAATTGCAAGGATTTTTTGTTAATTGATTTTGTGAGGTTAATTGCAATCCCTGTTAACACGAGGTTAATCATGTGACCAGAAACGGTGAACATATTTAAAAATGAGGTTAATAGTGTATACATTGGTGGTTAACAGAGTGAGATTTTGAGTTAATTGAATTTGTGAGGTTAATTGCAATTCCTGTTAACACGAGGTTAATTATGTGTCCAAAAACGGTGAATATATTTAAAAATGTGGTTAATGGTGTATACATTGGTGGTTAATAGAGTGAGATTTTTGGTTAATTGGATTTGTGAGGTTAATTGCAACTCATGTTAACACGAGGTTAATTATGTATCCAAAATGGTGAATATATTAAAAATGAGGTTAATTGTGTATACATTGGTGGTTAACAGAGTGGGATTTTTGGTTAATTGAATTTGTGAGGTTAACTGCAACTCATGTTAACACGAGGTTAATTATGTATCAAAAAACGGTTAATATATTTAAAAAAGAGGTTAATAGTGTATACATTGGCAGTTAACAGAGTGAGATTTTTGGTTAATTTTGGTTAATTGAATTTGTGAGGTTAATTGCAACTCTTGTTAACATGAGGTTAATTATGTGTCAAAAAACGGTGAACATATTTTTAAATGAGGTTAATGGTGTATATATTGGCGGTTAACAGAGTAGAATATTTGGTTAATTGAATTTACGAGGTTAATTGTGTTCACAGAAATGGTGAATGAAATAGTGTATTTGGTTATTATCATCAAAATAGAATAATGAAGATAAGAAATTTATGTCAACCCTTAAAAAAAAACACACATTTATTGTATTTCTTAGTCTATATTTTATTTAATAATAAATAAATAATTATAAATATATTAATAAATTAAAAAATAAAAACTATTTAAAAAAAGTTAAAAAAAAGAGGGGCTAAAAGAAGTCGTGGGTAAAAAAGGGGAAGGGGAGGCTCAAAAAAAAAAGTCTCGTGCGGTGTGGTTGATGTATGGTGGCTACTGTTTATGTACGTCAATCGGGATTGATCATTAATTTGTTATAACATGGGAAACTGTTGCAAGCCGGCGACATCATCGATGGAGTGGGGCGATGATGACCGGGGTTCTTTGGCGTCTAATGACAAGAAGAGGTCAAACAAGGTGTTTGATGTGGAAGGTCATGGTTTGAAGAACTTGCCAAAGAAGAAGCTTTTGGGAGTGTTGGGAGCTTCTTCTCATGTCCATGGAACGGTGAAGATTAAGGTTTCAAAGAAAGAGTTGGCGAAATTGCTAGGAGGGATAGAAAAACAACAACAGAAGAAGCAAGGAAAAGGAAGAGCTTACAGAACGAGAGAGACTACTTACAGAACGAGAGAGGGAGGGGGACCAATTTGATGAGTTTCCAATCTTTTGGACTGACTGGGCATGGACCAAAATGAAGACTTTCAGTCTTTTTTGCCACATCAACAAGTCTATTAGCTCTAAACAGACTTGGATTAACGGAAGGACGATTTTGATTGACGTTAGCATCTGTCATGGACCTTTTTATAATTTTCATTCTTTTAACCAAGTTGACCGATGGCCAATCTTTAGGGATCATTTTGAGGGTTTACTCTATGATTTCAACATGGGAAAGATATTGATGGAAATTTATATTTCAAAAACAAAATGAATGAACTAAGTGGTTAAGAGAAGGGTAAATTGATAACCTCGAGCTTTCCTGGTTTTGGAGTAGAGACCTAGACCTTTCACCATGATTTTCTCTAGAAAAATGAGGCGAAAAAAAAGGACAAAAAGGAGGTAAGAGAAAAAGATAGAAAATATATGCTTGTGGTAGGAGAAAAGTGAAAATGAATCTTGACATTGTTGTTCACCTTGGCCGCTGCAACTGGTGAGAACTGCTTCAAGAAGAAATGGGAATTTCCATTTGTGGCATAGGAGCTTCTCTTGCTCTCTCTAAAACTTAGATCTCTATGCCACCGATTTCGACCTAAGAGAATGAATAGGGAATTCATGGTTTTGATAATCCTACAAAAATGATATCTCTATCTGGAGGGGGAAGAGAGAGCTTATGAATCTTTAGTGTTTCTCTTTGATCTATGGTCGTTTGATTCAGATACAGGATGGAGAAAGGAGAAGCTTGAAGCATGGTCATTACTTGGTTTCTTCTCATTCTATTGTTGTGAGAAGGTCGGAGAGCTATGTGAGAAATATAGGGTACATAGGTTAGGAAGAGAAAAACTGAAAAGGGGGAAATTTTGACCAACAGACAGAATTTGAAATTTGAAATTTCAAAATAGTGAGTGAGATTTTTTTTCGCGCGATTCCACACTTAGGAATTACTTTTTCAAATTTTATTTTTTCATTTCTCATAGACTTTTTGTATATAACTTTTATGTTTTAGATTTTTTTAAGCTAAAATTTGTTTTATTCATGTATTTTTTTTTCAAACTATATGTATCCTCTCCATGGGAGGCACTCCTGTTCAAGCTGGGAAAATCTGAATCATGGTGGGACTAGCTCTCCCAGCGGAGATTTTTTTCATTCACAAAACTTGAACCTAAGACCTTGTTTAAGGAGAATCAAACATGTACCACTTGAACCAACCCGATATTTTTTTGTCAACTTTATCGCTTGTCCCCAACTTTTTAAACTTTTGTTTTATATTCATATACTTTTAAAACACATTAACTATAGTCTCTTATTTTAATTAACTCTGTTAAGTTATTGATGAATTCAATTGTTTAATAAATGGATTCAACATTCACAATGATTAAATGAGACCCAACATTTAAGGGTAAGTTGGAAGACTATTAAACATGTGCTAATTAAAGTTAGGGACTACTATTAAGTTGTTTAAAAAATATGGGAATATAAAACAAGGTTTTAAATTTAATTTAAATCAACACATTCATTGTATTTCTTATTGAACACAATAAATTTAAGGGTTAAGTATGTTTTTAGTCGCTCAAAATATTGTGAAATTTGGTTTTGGTCCCTCATTTATTTATTCATTGGTTTTGGTCCTCCATTTTTTAAAATCACATGATTTTAGTCCCCGTCATTAGTTATATCCTGTCAAGTGATAACGTAGCAATATTTCTTATAGTATTTTCTATGTATTTTCCTTCGATTTTTCCTACAATTTCAAAATTCAATGGTAATTTTATTCAAATTCTAAAATTTGCGGGAAATTTACTATAGATTTTTGTACAACAAAGCAAAGAAATTTTATAACAGCATTTTAATGTAAACAATTTGTAGTTTTTAGGAAATTTAATACATGCGACTTTTCTAGATAAACAAATTGCAAGAAATTTCCTGAAAATTTTACCTAGGAAGTGGAGCTGTAAAGTGAATTAACAGAGTATAGTTAACAATGAGAACTAAAAGCATGAGATTTTAATAAAATGGAGGACCAGAATCAATGAAAAAATAAATGTGGGATTAAAACCAAATTTCGTCATATTTTCAGGGATCAAAAACATATTTAACCCTAAATTTAATGTAAATAATATATTAGGAAAATACATAATAAATTTGATGTAAAACAACATATTTTATTATACTATCACATCTAAACTTTAGTATCAATATCAACAAATATATATGTACTCATATGTATCAATATCTACAAATTAAACAATTTTAATATAAATAATATATTAGGAAGATACACAATAAAATTGATATAAATTAACACATTTTATTATATTACCACATCCAAACTTTAGTATCAATCTCAACAAATATATCTATACTCATGTGTATTAGTATCTACATATTAAAAAAAATTATTTTGAATATAAGAGATTACATAACTTTTGATAATAAAAGTAGTAATAATAATAAAATAAATAATAAAATATTATAATAAATTGAATGAGTAGTGAAAAAATTAAAAAACCTATAGTTAATCTCAACAAATATATATGTATTCACGTGTATCAATATTTACAAATTAAATAATTTTAATGTAAATAATATTTTAGGAAAATTCAATATAAATTTGATATAAATCAACACATTTTATTATATTACCCACATCCAAACTTTAGTATCAATCTCAACAAATATATATGTACTCATGTGTATCAATATTTACAAATTAAACAATTTTAATATAAATAATATATTAGGAAAATACACAATAAAGTTGAGGTAAATCAACATATTTTATTATATTACTACATCCAAACTCTATTATCAATATCAACAAATATATTTGTATTCATGTGTATTAATATCTACAAAGTAAATAATGTTACTTTGAATAAAAGAGATGACTCGACTTTTGATAATGAAAAGTAGTAATAATAATAAAATAACTAATAAAATATTAAAATAAATTAAATAAATAGTGAAAAATATTAAAAACCCTATAGGATAGGATTGTATAATTATAAATAGATAGATAAATGTAAGCATTTTGGATATGCACACAAGATATTGATTCGTTTCAAGCTAGTTAGTAAAATATATTACGTGTGATAAAATATCATTTTTCAATTAATAATTTATGGAATTAATTTATATATATAGTAATTGGTCTTAATTATTTAGAAAAAATAACTTATTATTTTATTGAGGATAAGAATGTAAAATGAAAAAAATTATTAAAAAAATTATTGAGGATAAGAATGTTGGTCTTTATATAATAAATACTTTATTTTTAATAATACTTATATTTTTATATTCTTGTCCTGGGTGGTTATCAAACCATATAATATTTGCTTAATTTTTTAGATTCATATAGAGTGTGTTTAGTAAAATTATCGGATAAACTAATTGAAAATTGAAATCCTACCCGAAAACTAAAATGATGGTTGATTGAATTGAAAGTATTTATAAAACTAACTAATAATTGTAAAATGATAGATAAGATCATTAATTATTATATCAAAACTTAAAATTTGATAATTAAAAAAATTAAGGATAAAAATATAAAAAAAGTCATTTAAGCTAGAAGCTAAAATTTGGAAACATTATCTGGAGTGCATTCTAAAAAGCACTTGTAACTATTAAAATACACTACCTTACTAAATAGAATCAAAATATTATAACAAGTTTTTATGCTACCAATTTCATAATGTCATGTCAAACACAATCATAATATTTCTATTCTAAAACTTTCGATATTCAAGGTTAATGATATGGATTAAAAAGGAATCTATGTATATCTATATGTAAAATTAACTTGAACCTAACATTAATTCGATATCATTAAGTTTAACAATTTTAATTTAAATTCCATTATGTTAGTTATTAAAAAAAACGTTATAATTTGTTTTCCTCCTTTATCAAAGTAGTTAAATACATATTACCTATTGTTAATTTTATCAATTTTGATTTTAATAATACATACATAATTGCACATTTTCAAAACAACAATAATGAATTACAAAATATCAATTGATTTGTATCTTATTAATTATTATTATGCATAATTTTTATGCGAGTGATGTTTTGTATCTACAAATTGAAATGTCACAAATTGGAAATAAATAATAATATTAATTACAAAGAGAATGATAATTCTATCATAAGGAGAATTCTTTCACAATCATAATATTTGGTAACAATATAAAAGCAATGAATTTTAATATTAATTCTTTCATATTCATAAACTTTTTCACAACGTATCATGTATTAAGTGTCAATAATTAAGAAAATATTACAATTTGTTTCATCTTATTTTTTTATTATTTGCACTAAATAAAGATTATAACCTACTAAAAATAAAAATGATAACCTACAATATTTCACCTTCCACTCATGACCTTTCATTTCTTTCTATTGGGAAGATGAGACACCTATGTTGTTACATATTAACTTACATATTTAATATATGATTTTAGAATATGAAACAATTATTATATTTCATGAGTTGGTAGGAAGATCAACCAAATAAAAATAAAGGAGAACAAACATATTTTAAGTGGTTTTATCGCAACATGAGACATAAAAAAAGAATAAGTAATGTATATTAGTTGAAAAATATATAGTAGAAAAAAAAACATAAAATGTGCACTTTAATTTAATATAGTTTAATTTTTATATTGTTTTTTCTTTTAATTTTTAGAGGAAGATGTCCATCAATGACGACGAGTTTCCATTTCTAAACAATCATTCTTCCATAAGATATGATTTGAAAATAAAAGTGTGAATTTCACTAATGTGGGACACTCTCAACTTCTAGAAGAAAAATGAGTTAATTAGTACAAATATGGTGCTAATTGATTAAAATGTATTTATTTTTACATTCCTTTTAGAAAAATTTTAAAAGGTTGTTGGTATTGTAATTCTTGCCTACATTCCAAAAAAAAAATCCTTGACACCTACAAAATTAATTTATGAATATTGTAGCAAGAATATTGACTACTCAATTACAAGGTAATAAATTATTTTTATATAATTATATTACTATTTGTTGTTACTCTTTATTAAATTATGAAATTAATGTATTTATCTTATGTTTTGTATCCACTACATTTAGCTGTAAAGACAAATGACCTTATTAGAATAATTGAAAATTAAAGAAATTATTTAAGTTTTTCCTTATATAATAATAAATTCAATGATTTTTAAAATAATTAGAAACACTTCTTTATTTATAAATTTAATATATATATATATATGAAGATCAATGACTCATAAACAACAATAAACTATGTGGAATTATACTTAGCAAAATCTTTATTTAGTCATGGCCATTTGTATGTTGCATTGTCAAGAGTAACATCATCAAAATGAATAAAATTCTAATTATTAATATCGACGAGAAATATGATAATACGCTAAAAATGTAGTGTATCATGACGTATTTATAATACTCTTACTAAATATAATTACATTTGATCAAATCTTATTAATTAATATTTTTTAGTTAATAATTTCATTATTTGTTATTAATTATTGTTTTAAATTCCATTTCAATAGGTATTACTAATTACCCTCATTATGTCCTTTCATCCGCTCTCACTTTCCTTCATAGAAGTTTAAACATAAAAAAACACAAATATATATGTTAAAAATAATAAATCAATAAAAATTTAAAATAAATAAGGAAAACTACAAATACTTAATTGCTTTTGACTGATTATTATAAATAATAATTATTTTTCCTATATTTCAATTATAAAACTATTTCAAATAATTTTTCAAAAAATATTTACATTTAATATATCAACACATCATCTAATCATATTAAAAATCTAAATAAATATGTGTGTATATTTAAAATGTACTAATATAAAATATTATATTTATCAATTATAAATAAACTCGTGCAACGCATGGGCTATATTTCTAGTAATTAATGTAAAATATTATTATATCTTGACTAAAGTAATTCAATTTAATTTTCATTTATTTCTCTTCAACATCACATAATTGACCCACAAAAGATAAAGATGATAGGTGAAAGGAGGTGATAACCATGAGATATAATTATAGTTAATTGAGTATAAAATAACCTTTTTAATAATTATTAAATGAGGATATAATGAAAAAAATCAAACCAAATCTTGGATTTCTAAAGAGTAGTACTGTTAGGCACAACACACTAGCATGCTTTGTTATGAATAATTTTTTATCAACTCTCCATATGTATATAATTTTGAGACCTGTTTTATTGTCATTTTTATATTTTCTCACTATTTTTTTAGAGTGTGTTTTTCACACATCTCCCCTGCAATTTTTTTAAACATTCTCTAAATTCTTTCTCAATAGTTAAAAAATTAATATAAGTAAAATTTAAATATTTATGATTCTCATATGTAACCGTTTTATATCAAACATTTTTTCAATTTAAATTTGGGTTTTATTATTATCATTTAATAATATATTCCTCAATTAATAATCATAGCAACAAATGATGAATTTATAAACTTGTAATAATAATATGACAATTTATCAGTATCCCAAAATCCTAAGCTATAAAGGAATATAATAATTTTTAAAATTATAAAAAAATAAACTAGTTAAATAACATGGTTAAAATATTTTTTTATGAATTAATGATTCAATTTCAAAATAATTATCTTTTTTTTATGAAAAAAATAATTTCAAAATAATTATCTTTAATATAAATAAACATATTAAATTTCTAATACAAATAATTTATATTATAATATGTTACATATAAAAAACTTAAATTGTGCATTATAAATCCAACATATACTTTATATTTTAATATATTTAGTTTTTAAAAAATAAATATATTTTTTAAAATATATATTTAAAAAGAAGATCAACTTCACACTCGTGTGAGTATGTAACGTACTAATTTTCTAAATCCGAGAATAATGCTCATTGGAAGCAAAATTCCCCGAGTTCCTAAAATTATTTCACGCCATTAATATCGATGATTGGCAACAAACACATTCATAAAATGCTCATGTAACTCCAACTATTACATAAGCCCAAATAGAACAGTCATACATCATAAATTTCCTAATCCATATGCCACTCAGTGGCTCAAAATACAACCATCCATAATATATAAGTTCTAATCTAACTAGCATCGTATAATTCATATACATCAATTCCCCTCATGGGATTCAAAATGAACAACTAGAAGGTGGAAAGATCCACCCAAAAGGGCTTCAAACTCTCCGACCTTGCATCCAGCCAAACAGTCCTGCATAACTAAAATGAACCCATTAAGCATGGGGTGAGACTAATGTCTCAGTGAGTATAACTATGCAATCTACAGTGTGGGAAAAACATGCATATGTCATGCATCAGAGAATTCACAATTCAACGTAATACCATAAACTCAACTCGACTTAAACATGATATGTATGACCTGCATTACCCAACAAACGAGGTTTTTTCATTAATTCTGGGGCTAGACCTCAGCTCAGACTACAAAGAACGTCTTCTTTGGGGACTATTTTTGCCATTATTATGGGGCCGAAACCCAAGTTTTATTTGGGGACCGAAGTCCAATCTTTGTTTAAACATTACCCGGGGTTGAAGGCAAACAACTTGGGCCAAAGCCAAAATTCTGGGGAGCTGAAGCTCAAATTCATTTTCCACTTAAAGGAAAAAAAAAGGGAACAATTGTTCCGTGAAAAACAAAAGTATGAATGAATGATGAGATAAATGTTTTAAAATAATAATAAAAAAATTAAAATGTGTGTAAAATGGGAGGAAAGAAAACGGTGTGGTAAGAGTACACTACTCACCCAGTGGAGGATACTCGTGATTTATAAAATAACACTATTGTAATTTAACATATTAATAGGAACGAATAAAGAGAGGAAATTTTAATATGAGAATGGTTTAAAAAGAAAAGAATATGTGATAAGAAAGCAAAAAAACAAGAAAGAAACGGTTAAAGGATGACGTGTCTCGTGGAGTACAGTATGGTTTATAAAAAAATCACCTTATTAAAATAATAATGAAAAAAACTAAAGAATGTAAGTGAGAAAACATGACACATGGGAAACAATTTTAATATAGATTGAATAGATAAGAGAGATAATAGATTAATTATATGAAGTAAAATAATGAGACAAATGATAGGTTGAAAAAGTGAAAAAATAACATCTTAAATAAATAAAAGAATTTAAAGAGTAAGAAAAAAACTTGTTTGGAGAGAAAAATTTAAAAAGAAAAAAATGGTTGTTCCGTGAAAAAAAACAGTATGATGATGAGATAAACTGTTTTAATATAATAATAATAAAAAAATTAAAGTGTGGTAAAAGGGGGAGTGAAGAAAACGGTTGGTAAGAGTACAACTACCCCGTGGAGGATACTCGTGATTTATAAAAATAACACTTTTGTAATTAAAACATATTAATATGAACTAATAAGAGTGAATATTTTAATTATAGAATGATAAAAAGAAACGAATATGTGATAAGAAAGCAAAGAAAGAAAGAAAATGGTAAAAGGAGGACGGTGTCCCGTGGAGTATATACCTATGGTTTATATAAAAACACCTTATTAAAATGATATGAAAAAACTAAAAGAATATAAGTGAGAAAACATGACACATGAGAAACAATTTTAATGTAAATTGAATAGATAAGAGAGATAATAGATAAAATTATTAATGAATAAAAAATGAGATAAATGATATGTTAAAAAAGTGAAAAATTTATCTTAAATAATAAAAGAATTTAAAAAGCAAGAAAAATTGGACGGGTGAGAGTTTGGGTGGGAAGAAAAATTGGACGGGTGGCATGGGAGGGGTTTACTTTCTAATGTATATATAGATATATAGATATATATATATACATACATATATATATTACCCATATAATACGTAATTTAAAAAAATTATGAATTAATTAAATTTTTATTTTTTTATTATTTTATGAAATTATTTTTATATTATACTATTTATTTTATCAATTTCATTATTTATTTTAATTTATAATTAAATATTTTATCATTAAAAGGTATAATAAGAATTTAATTTTTTTAAAAAATATAAAATTATATTACCTAATTTTTTTTAGAAAATACAAATAAATTTATATAATAAATTTTATGTAATTATGCCCTTATATTGTCATTTTACATTTACCAACTAGCTTATAAGCTAGTTCTACCAAACACTTATAATTCAATAAGATAGCTTATTAGCTCGGAACTTATAAGTTAGGGAGCTAGCTTATCAACTAATTTTGCCAAAACAACCCAAAAACTCATTTAAATCTCTCTTCTCCCCTCCCTCCCCCTCTCATCTCTCAAACCAAACATAGGCTAAACAAACTCGATCCCTTCCACCGCTCCTCTCCTTTGCTCGAATCGCGTTTTGCTTGTCACCGTCAAACCTAAATCGTCAAGGTCTTCAACACGCAGAATCGTCAATCACGTTTCCACATTAACTCTTCTGCTCCTGGTTTTGCTGAATTTGGTTTTCACCAATTTTTGTTCCTTTTTTGGTAGCTAAATTCTTTGTGGATTTCGATCACTTATTGTTTAATCGTTGTAAATATGACCTTGCATGTTTTTGTTAGATAAATTGGAGATGTTCTAAAGGAGATTAAGTGGGTGAAGGTGAAAATGAAATCAAGGTTGATGATTTGAAATACTGTAAAATCAATTGTTCATGGTTGTTCCTTCCAAAAATGTTCTTCTTTCTGTGATTTGAAATTTTCCGTTCGTATTCTTTGATGTAATGGAGTTTCCTTTAGCAGTTTGTGTTATAAAAAAATGATGGCTGTTAGATGTTTGGTTGAGTTTCATTGAAATTGATTTTCTGGAGAAAGATATTTTTATGCTTCAGTTATGTATGAAATATATGGTAATCATCGAGTTTGTATGTTTGCAAATTGCAATAGACTGATAGAGTTTAATTTTTATATATGTGCAGAGCATAGTTCAGGTAGTGCAGAGAGTTTATACTGAGTTCGTGAAAATTAAGGTGCCGTTTGGGTAGTTGCCAGT
Organism: Sesbania bispinosa; assembly: GCA_026901365.1. Classification (NCBI taxonomy): domain Eukaryota; kingdom Viridiplantae; phylum Streptophyta; class Magnoliopsida; order Fabales; family Fabaceae; genus Sesbania; species Sesbania bispinosa. The sequence continues at coordinate 26,714 of QLOH01001071.1, forward strand.
TTTTGATTTTGGTTTGAAATCCAAATTTAAAAATAAAACGTGTTTGGATAAAATGAGGTTAAAATTGGTTTTTACCCACAAGTTTCAAAACCAATTCCCCTTAATTTTCAAAACAAAAAAAAGGTTTTGTGGTCTTCAATTTCTTGTTTCATTCTTTTCTCTTCTCCTCTCTACTCCTCTGTCCCTCCTCTGTTCTCTCTCCTCTCTCCTTTCTCTCTCTTCTCTGTTTCTCATTCCTCTCTCTATTTCTCTCCCATCTTTCTCCTTTGTTTCTCTCTCCTCTATTCCTCTCTCCTATTATTTTCTTTTTCTCCTCTCTCTCCTTTCTCTCTCCTCTTTCCTCTATTTCTCTCTCCTCTGTTTCTCTCTCCTCTCTCCTCTGTAGATAAACAGTAGAGAAATAGAGGAGAGAGAGGAGAGGAGGAGCGGAGAGAGAAATAGTAGAGAAACAGAGGAGAGGAGGAGAGAGGAGTAGAGAGAGATAGGAGGAGAGAGAATGAGAGAGAGGCGAGGAGAGAGGATAGTATAGAAACAAGGAAAGGGAGAGAGAGAGAGAGATAAACAAAGGAGAGAGAGAAAAAATGTGGAGAGAGAGAGGAGAGAACAAATGAAGAGTAGAGAGGAACAGAGAAGAGAGAGGAGAGAGAATTATTCTGTGATGCATAGAACTGAAAACCGATATTAAAAAAATGAAACTGGAAACCATAAAACTAAAAACTGAAAACAGGTTTTTAGTTTTAAAATTTTCGAAACTGAAAACTGGTTTTGGTTTTTGGGGCCGTTTGAGGTTGTTGCGAGTTTTCAGTTTTTTGGTTTTTAAAAGTTTTTAAATCAAGTTTTTACAACTCAAAACCAACAATTGAAAACCTGTTTTGTGGTTTTCAAAATAGACATTTTGAAAACCATAAAAAGTGGTTTTCAGTTTTTTGGTTTTGAGTTTGTTAAAACTTGATTCAAATTTTTTAAAACCAAAAACTGAAAACTCACAACCCCGCACCACCCCGAACCCCAAATTTTCAAAACTGGAAACTAAAAACCACCCCCAAACGGGCCCTAAAAGAATGTAAGTGTGAGAAAACATGACACTTGAGAAACAATTTTAATATAGATAAGAGAGATAATAGATTAAATTATTAATGAATAAAATAATGAGATAAATGATATGTTGAAAGTGAAAAAATTAACATCTTAGGGTTAATAATAAAAGAATTTAAAGAGTAAGAAAAAAAACTTGTTTTGGAGAGAAAAATTTAAAAAGGAAAAAAAAGGAACGGTTGTTCCCATGAAAAAAAGTATGAATGATTGATGAGATAACTGTTTTAACATAATAATAAAAAAAAAGAAATTAAAGCGTGGTAAAATGGGAGGAAAAAAATGGTTGGTAAGGGTACAACTACCCCGTGGAGGATACTCGTGATTTATAAAACAACACTCTTGTAATTAAACATATTAATATGAACGAATAAAGAGGAAATATTTTAATATAAGAATGATAAAATAGAAAACGAATATGTGATAAGAAAGAAAAAAACAAGGAAAACGGTAGAAGGAGGACTGTGTCCCGTGGCAGTATATACCTGTGTGGTTATATAAAAAACACCTTATTAAATGATAATGAAAAACTAAAGAATATAAGTGAGAAAACATGACACATAGGAAACAATTTTAATGTAGATTGAATAGATAAGAGAGATAATAGATAAAATTATTAATGAATAAAATAATGAGATAAATGATATGTTTAAAAAAGTGAAAAAAATCTAAATAATAAATGAATTTAAAAGCAAGAAAAAAAACGTATTTTATCAATTTCATTATTTATTTTAATTTATAATTAAATATTTTATCACTAAAAGGTATATATAGAATGTAATTATTTTTAAAAATATAAACTTATATATTACATGATATTTTTTTTTCTAGAAAATACAAATAAAATTTATATAATAAATTTTATGTAGTTATGCTTTTTTATGTCATTTTACACTTTACCAACTAGCTTATCAGCTAGTTCTATCAAACACTTCTAATTCAATACGCTAGCTTATCAGCTCGGAGCTTATAAGCTAGGAGCTTTTCCGCTAGCAGCTAACTTATCAGCTACCAGCTAGCTTATCAGTTAGTTTCACCCAACAACTCAAAACTCATTTAAAATCTCTCTTTCTCCCCTCCCTTTCAAGCCCTCCAACCAAAGATAGGCTAAGCAGACTCGATCCGTCCACCGCTCCTCTCCTTTGCTCCACGGCGTTTTGCTGTCGCCGTCAAACCTAAATTGTCAAGGTCTTCAACACGCAGATTCGTCAATCACGTTTCCACATTAACTCTTCTGCTCCTGGTTTTGCTGAATTTGGTTTTTCACCAATTTTTTGTTCCTTTTTGGTAGCTAAATTCTTTGTGGATTTCGATCACTTATTGTTTATATCCGTTGTAAATATGACCCTGCATGTTTTTGTTAGATAAATTGGAGATGTTCTAAAGGAGATTAAGTGGGTGAAGGTGAAATGAAATCAAGGTTGATGATTTGAAATACTGTAAAATCAATTGTTCATGGTTGTTCCTTCCAAAAATGTTCAGTTCTGTATGTGATTTGAAATTTTCCGTTCGTATTCTTTGATGTAATGGAGTTTCCTTTAGCAGTTTGTGTTATAAAAAAATGATGACTGTTAGATGTTTAGTTGAGTTTCATTGAAATTGATTTTTTGGAGAAAGATATTTTTATGCTTCAGTTATGTATGAAACAATGGTTAATCATCGAGTCTGTATGTTTGCAAATTGCAATAGACTGATAGAGTTTAATTTTATATATGTGCAGAGCGTAGTTCAGGTAGTGCAGAGAAGTTTATACGGAGTTCGTGAAAGAATATGCTTGTTATGTCCCATTACATTCCAAACTTTAATTTGACAAGCCAACATGTAAGAATTGCATTTATTTGATCATTTTGTAACCAAATGATGTTTCAGTTCTGTGTCTCATCATGCTTTTCTTTGTAGGATGTTGCTGAAGCGTTTCTGCATCTGGAGGTTGTGATGAATCTGGACGGTTGTGATGCTCAAAAGATGAGTTCTTTAGCAGACACTTCTGCTTTTAATAATATAATTCTTACTTCAGTACAGAGGGACTGCAAAGTGAAAGTTGTTCATCCCAGGTACACGAGACTATCCTCAATACAATGTCATTGACTTTTCTCGCTAATGGCACTCACACTCCATGGATCTTGTTTGCAATATTAGATTACCTTGATAAAAAAACTTTGATTTTACAATTCTCGCTATTGGCACTCAGACTCACATTTAGAGATATGCTTTTATTGACTTACACTTTTGATTTAATGTTGTTGCATTTGGATGAAAATATTGTAGGGTAACAATTTGGCTGCTTTGATAAAACCTCTAAGAAGAAATCAAGTTATGATTTCAAAATGACCAACCCAAACATGTTGAGAAATAAGAAACATTTTCCGTAAGAGAAATAAGAAAATTGGGTTATAGGATTGCATTACTTGGTTTTAGAAGCTATGTGTGTCTTTTGATCTTTTGGGGTTAATATTATTTCTAATGCCTTGCTCCACTTGGCTGCACAACCAACTGCCTTGCTCCACTTGCAAATGTTAGATTATCAAAATTCTATCATTTGTATTCCTTGTCTTTTTTTTCCCTTACCTCAAGTATAACAGCCCTGCATAAGAACAGAAGTAGAGTTGCAGCCATCACAACCTTTCCTGCATTTAGGGGCTTCTCCACTCTGGTATTTTGTAACAGTTTTATTTTTTTTACTCTTTCAAGAATAAATTCATGTCTTTACCATAGCTTTTGTTTCTTTGCTCTGCAGACAACATAGCCCTTTAAGTGGCAACAAGGATTCTACACTCAAGGTAAGTATGATTTTCCTTTTCTTTCAACGAAGGATGATTGAAAATATCAGTTAACATATTTATTAAAATATCAGTTTAACATATTTATTAATATGCTACATGACTGCGTTTTTAACCTATTGGACCTGCAGAATGTTACATTCAAGTTGAAACCTGAACATTATTAATCGTTGGCTCTTAATATTTCTAGTGTATCAATGTTAATTAATTATTAATTGTTGTTAATTGTTTTCAGGCATTGAATTATTTTCCTTTTGTCTAGCCTTGGAGTTTATCCGAAAAAATGAAGGGATCATGTAAATTAATTAGTTAATTAATTACTCCAATCCTCTCATTTTACTTGACTTTTAAGGTTGTGACATCGAAATTAAGGAATATCATTAATATCTAAGTTTTATAAAAATTATAAACTAATTCCCTACTATATCCTTTATCTCTTATATTAAAAACACATCATTCAAAAAATACACATTAATTAATTTATAAGGGTGGAATTGGAAAAAGTCATTTAATAGTGTATTGGTATTATAAAATGACAATTAAATTGGGACAATTTTTTTTTTGCTAAAACGTCAAATAAAATGGGACAGAGAGATATATAATGCAGAAAATGAAAATGGGACTATTTCAATTCAATATGTTAGTATGTTGGTGTTTTTATTTCTTAGCTATGTGTACTTTTAACTTGATTGTATACCCTTGTCAGTACTTTTCCCCTTCGCTATCTTTTCTGTTTTTTGAAAGAAAAGTTTGAAAAGATCTTTAGTAGTTTTTTGCAACACCATGCCAACTCCATTTGGTCTTAACTTGATTGATTATATATATATATATATATATATATTATATATAATATAGGATATATATTATTAAGCAGTGTATTAGGTGATGATGTTTATGATAAGAAATGAGAGGGTTAAAGTATAAACATTGGATTCATTTAAATGGCTAGAATTAAATTAATTAATTAACAATCTCACGTGCTCTGCTCACATCAGATAAAATTTGATACCTCTGCTATGGCATATTTTTATCGATGTGTGCCTCCTCCCTTTTTTCCATTCTTTTCCGATATTGCACCGAACTCCGATATCGAGAACAAAACATTATGGAGATTCAATCATCCGACGAATTCATTGCTGACACGTATATATGAATATAAATTGGCGCATTTAATGTTTCTACATAATATTTTTAAATTTCAAATTTATTTTAATCAATGACTAAATTTTTAATATAATTTTCACATTTTTATAATTTATAATTTATTAATATTATTTTCAAATTTGATTATTTAAATTTGAATTCCAATTTTTTTTGTCAACAATTTGAATTCCAAATTGAAGTTATTAATTTGTTGTTTCAAATATAATTATGGATATCAAGAGAAATTAGTTCAAATGATACATCTTTGATTCCTTTTATGCAAGATTTCAGGTCTTGTGTATGAAAAAATCCTCTATGTGAGAGTTAGTCTCACTATAATGTGGATATTTCCGGTTCGAGCAGTATTACCTTTGTGGATGATACCTGTGGTATATAAAAAATATATAATTCTTGATTGATTATGTTAACTTAATTAGTTGGATGGGAATTAAATTATCATAATATTTTTTTTTTATCTAGAGAAAAACCAATGATTTGAATTAAATTATCATAATTATTTTTTTATTTATAGAAAAACCAAATGATTGAGAGCTTATCAAAAGTTAAGTAACTTTTTGAAACAGTTATGTGATTATTAAAAGACTTTTAATCTAGATCAGTCTATTAAAGAGATTATCATATGTTTTAAATTAAAATAAATATATCTAAAGAAAAGAATAAGATTATCATATGAAAATTATCTACATATTTTTAATTAATATGTTTTAAAATTTAAATAATTTTTATAAAATAAAAATAAATTCAAGTCATGTGAATAAAATATTAGATAAGGAGAAATTCAAAATTTTTGTGGTAAAAACTTTCTAAATTTTTATGATAAAATAAAAATCACATGAACTTGGAGCTCCATCCGCCGTTGATTTAAGAGTGAACGTATGTTCAACTATAAAATATAATTAATAATTATTATCATTATCACTCATCTTGAGTGATAATAAAAAAATTCAAATATATCAAATAATTATTACATAAATGCCAACATAAATTGATTTAAGTAGTATATTCTTTGTAGATGCTTGTATACAAAAATCCTCGAATTTCCCGGCTCGAGCATAATTGTTTTTCATGATTTATACAAAAAAACAAAACATTACATAAATGGTTTTTGTAATTTTTTATAATAAATTGGTTAATCATAATTAATTACTAAAATTATATTTTAATTATTCATTTTTATTAAAAATTTAAATAATATTTCATATTAATATTAAATTAATAAATTGGTTATGAATGTTTGATATTTAATTTTTGTTGTGTGGATTTTTTCTTTGAGCTTTAACTGATTAACTCCTTTTAGTTTGAAATAGGCATTTGTCCGGATAAAATTTTTTTTACATAAAATATATTAATATTTAAATTTTAAATTATAAGGCTAATATTTATATGCTTGATAATAATTTTTTTATAGACTTGAACAAGCTTATTTTTGTGCTTTAATTTTAATATAAAGTATGTCAAATTTTTTATACAACATTTTTTTATTATAATTTTAATATAATTTTTTATCCTTCCATCTTCACATAACTTCTTGCGTCTCGTTCCACTACGCGCGAAGGTTTTCTTCATTGCATCAACTCCGGCCACCTTGTCAACGCTGAAAGCCACTGCGTCGATCACGTGCAGCGCTCTCCAGTGACAATGCCTTCAACCTCTCATTCTCAATCGCAGGTTTCTCTCTCTTTCATATTCTGTTCTTTGATTTCATTCTCTCCGGTGACAATGTTTTTGAGATTTGATTATAATTTGTTGTGCTTGAGATGGGGTTTAGGCATGGGTGTCTTTGGTTCTAGTATTTTGGTTAGCTGGAGTTCATCTCCTTACAAGCGGTGATTTTCTGTGCTTTCTTTGACAGGTTTTCATTTCTTTGCCTTATCTCCATTTGCCTGATCCAGAGAATAACCTTGGTTTTATATACATTTATATACAGAGAATGTGAATCCAGTTAGGACTCAGAAGAGTCAGATCATAGAACTCAGAAGTTCTTCTTGATCACGAGTGTTTATTTTTTTTTCAAAAAAAAAAAGAAAAAAGAAAAAAATTACAAGTTCAATTATTTGAATTGGCTGCAGCTCTACTAATAGTGATGAAATATGTGTTTATAATTTATGGAAAAATACCCAATTCCTTAGTAAAGATGAGAAAGCACCGCTGTAGTGCTTGCAAAGAACTCACATGGGAAAAATTGTCATTCCCATTATCATCATTTCTATTTTGCAACCATCTTATCTAACCCCAACTAGAATTCAGAAGAATTATGACACAATGAAACACAATACTTTTTGGAAAACTTCTCTATGCAGGGAAAGAACCAGTAAAGATCATCATTCACACTCTTATTCACACATTATATATATACTATATGTGTGTGTCATTGCACATTTACTTGCTTCTTCATTTTGTTCTATTAATAAAGAGACTTAGGAACACACTCACAAGTTGGCACTAGCTAATTAAAAAGATGATATTTCTTTTCAAACCCCACGTGAGAAAAAGCTCCAAACCATTTGGTAGGAATCATTTAACAGGAAATTTTGCTTTGCTTTTGAAAGGAAAGCAACAAAGTTTCTCATGTAAGTTAGACAAATGAGATAAGCCCCACTCAGCTAGCTAGATGCCTGCCTTAAAGACTACTTTTAATCTTAAATTAACTAGTCCAAAATATATATTTGAAAGATTCCCAATAACCTTGGAGTTATATCCAGAGAATAACCTGGATTTTTGTCAAAAGCCACATGGAGAATCTGAATTTCAAAGCACTGGGAAGCCCAACACCTACCAATTCAGAGCACAGTATTAGTACATTGTTGATAATGAAAATATCACAACTAAATAACTCTTGATGACCCTGAATAATATACCTCATTATTTCTTATTGCTGATGATATATTTATATCCTCTGTATTCTAATTGTAGTTTTAAATTATAGCGATGTGTTTGTTGCATTTTCGTTTGTTTCTATGATGTGATTAAATACATAGGATAGGAAACTAACTGTATAGAGCTACTTGTAATTTGTTGACAAGGTTGGGGCAAGAAGACATGCTTATGTCAGATGGATTACATGCACTTTTTTAAATGGTTCAATTTGGCTTTTTGGATGTTTGTGGCATAGTAGTGGTAAGTTAAGTTTAATTTCCTCTTGGGTGATTGTTACTATCAATCATTACCTACTCATGGCCCTAGGAGTCACTTTCCTTCCAAAAAACAGATGGTTTATGACATGTGACATGTTCATTTGAGAAGCATCAAAGGAATGGGCATCTGATCTAGCTGAGATGATCAAGTTTCATGGAACCTGCAAAGTCCAAAACAACATTTCTTTCAACATTTATATTTAAAATCTAGGGGGAAAGACTAGAATATGGTACTTATTTATTTTCATGATTTTAGTATTAACAACTGAAGCTTCTATTGAAGGCCAAAAAAAAGAAAAACACAAGGAATTATTTTATTAGTTACTTCCAGAGTAATGTGTGACCATCTTAATTCATGGTCACATCGGAAAACTATTAAGAAACATAGAAGCTTTTCTATAAATTACAGTTGAAGGTTAAACTTGAACCCTTTGGGAGTTACCTTTTTCACACGCACATATCCCTCAATTTGGGAGACAAAGAATGATGTTGAGGGAAATAGATGTACTATAGTTAATGTGATTACTTGCATTAAGTGTTGAGGGAAATATATTTCTGCTTACTTGCATTCACAGAATATATTTTTTCTTTCTTTTTCAAAGGGGTGGTCAAAACTCAAAAGATAGTTCTTTCTTATCAAAAGAATGTAATTTTGTTCTCGTTTATCTTTGAAGTATTTCTTCAAGGAAATTGGTCAAGACATGAATGTCCAATTGAGTTTCTAAAGATAATAGCTATTGTAAGTTCAGGCATAAGATTTGTATCTCTTAGGAAACCACCTGCTACCGAAGGAAGGGGAGCATAGGATCCGGGCTTAATGTAATAGGCAATAAGGGCAATTGAGACTCAGGAAGGAAGGATTGATGTGACAATTGCTAGTGAGATAATCAAGGCAGAATAATAATACAGAGAGAGGGCTTACTTGGTAATGAGTTTTGTCATAATTTCATCCATGTTCATTTCCTCCCTTCTAATAGAATAGAATTATTTTCTGGCCACTTTATGGTTGGTTATCTAGTGAATCAATGAAAGGATATTTTCTATTCTAAAGCTCCTGATATTTTTGGCTATTGGCTACTGCTCTTTACTTCATTTGTTTTCACATTTCTTACTGCTCATTGCTTTTATTCACGATGTTTTCTACAATATGTTTGTGTTTTGCATTGTGAATTGTTATAATGAATTGTAGGGAAAGAGACCTATGAAGTTGTTCATATAGCTAGGGATTTAAGAACGAGATGATTGCTATATATCAAAGTTGTTCATAAACCTAAGGTGCCAAGAGGCACTGACTGCCTTGGTTTAGGCTTGTATTGACATTGGTCTTGGGGGATTTTCATTGGTGGGATTTGTATTTGTTGAGTTATGTTATTTTATATTATGAAGTTGCTACTATTTAACAACGAATTGGCCGGGAAAAAGATAATATATTGACTTTAAGCTTTAACTAGGAATTAGTGAAAGAATTGCTATAAATGAATTAACTATTGATTAGCTGCGGAATAACATTGTATATATAGCTGCCCATTCAAAAGTTGAGTTCAATTTTGACTCGCTACAAATTAGCTACAAAATATTTAGTAGCAAATTTGCTATTTGTTTTGTGCTATCATTAATTTTATAGCTAATTTATAGTTATTTTGAAGCTGAATATCTTTGCTTAGAATTAACTACATTTTTCGTTGTAGCACATCCTACACCATAAACAATTTTTAAAAATGAAGCAATTTCAATTGAAGCAATTGAAATTTCTAAAAATTCAAATTCTTTGCAATTCTTAATTACTATCTTTTATTTATTTTGTTTTTTTTTATTTTGTATAAGATTAAAACTTTTTTTAAAAACTAAAAAATAAAATTCAATCAAACATGCCGTTAAGCTTGCTACTTGCCTTAAAGACTTGGAAGTTGGAACCACACTCTAACGAACTTCGGACTTTCTCATTCTCATTGATTCTGTGCAGAGACAGATAGCGATGTGGTTCGACGGAGAGAGATGCTTTCCGTTGTTCCATATGGCAAGCTCCTCCTTCTTTGGAGGTTGTTCAGACTCTTACTCTAGGTGATCCTCCTTCTTTCTCCTTTCGAGTGTGTCTATCTGCTTCTCTCCTCCTCGCGAAAGCAATAAGGCTGCAGATTGGTTGGCGAAGAAGGCAGCTTGGAGTTGCCATCCTCCTGCTCTCTTGGAGTCTCCTCCGCCGGCAATGGAGACTTTCTTGATGTAAGATGTTTTAGTTTCTTGAGTTTTCTTTTGTTGTTTCGTTCTTTCTTTCTCCAAAGCACCCCAAAAAAAAAAAAGAGCAATGTGGTTCTATATCCATTCCAAAAATTAATTCCCTTCCTCTAATTGCTTCTTGACGCTCATTTTCTTCCCGATGAGTTTCTGCACTTGCTTCCCCAGTGAGTTTCTGCACTTGCTTCCCCATCTGCGTCAAGTCACAACCGCAAGCTCCGAATCGGTCAAGAAGGATTATAATATTATACAAGACAGACACGAAGAGCTCTAAATGGCTTCAACAACAACCCAGAGGTACTATTTCTTTCTTCTGGGGTGGGATTGAGGGAAGGATCTTGTTATGGTTTCTGGGTTCTTTTCTTTTCATTCCACAACAACAGAGTATTTTATTCCTCTTCTTTCTTTTCTTTTTATTCAGATCAATTAAACCTTATTTGTTAGGATTTACGACTCTGTTCTAATCGCAGATAAGATGATTTTCCTTGATTTACCAAAAGGGTCTCTCTCCCTCTCTTTCCCCTGTTCTTTTTATTTAGCTTAGCATGTGATCCCTTGATTATCTTTCATATTCCTTTCTTTAATTGTTTAACTTATCTGAAGGTATGATTGTTTTCTGGGTTTGCTAAAAGTTGTGAAATTGGTGAAACTGGCTTATAGCAATGTGGCTAGATTGGTCTTGTTAAAAGCATGTTTGATGCTAGAGTCATTAAATCTTGAGTTTGGGGGTTTCGCTAAAGGACATTAATTTTATCCACAAGAAGGGGTTTTATCCCCTATTTTGATGAGTATTTACCTTGACCTCTTTGACTGAATTTCACAGGTTGTCAAAGAAACATGAAGCACTTGCTGATGGAGTGGTTGTTGATGAAGATAGGTCATGCTCCACGTTGCGTGGTTGGGGTTCTGTTCTTCCACCTGAGATGGATTCCATCCTCCTTCGCCTTCTCAGAACAACCAACATCTAGTGGGACTCTCTTGGATGGGCTAATGTAATATATATATATATTGAAGGTATTAAGAAATTCTAAAAGATTGTTGAGGTTAATTCCCATGATTTTTTTTTCAGTCTTTTTGTTGCGTCTTGGATTCTAATTCTAACACGTTTCACTTTTTCAATAGAGTTGATCAGTTCCTACAAGACTGTGCTAAGGGAGGGAACTACTATATATCACTATGGTTGGGAAGGCCATGCTGATGACATCCAATTATGAAGAAATCTGGCCCCCAAAGGTGTGTGTATATTTTTGCTATGTTCACTATATAAATTAATGAAAAACATTGATGCAACCCAGTAATGACGCATCTAACATGGATCAACCTTTCCTTTCCATTCATTCATGCCATGGCATATTCTTTTTTGGAGGGGAGACAGAAAAAGTTAATGGAAATCCCTGTAATTAATTATGGCATCCTCATTCAACCATTTATGGAGAAACTTACTTCACCTGATGAAGCTTTTGATTTCATGTCAGCTTCACTAGAAAAAGAAGAATAGTAATCCTCATCACTATCTCTTTCCTTTACCTCTTGAATTTTGTCTACATCTTCTTCCAAATCTCATCTCTTATCCACATCCCCTTCACAACAAGTCAATGCAATCCCTCAAAAGCTTTACAATCTCCCCCTCACTGTTTTTGGCAGTGCCCATTTCTTTATCAAACCCTCACACTACTCCCAATTTTCAGGGACAATTGACTCCAGCCAAGTTTCCAAACTCAACTCACTTGCTTTACCCTGTGGTAGAAAGTTAGCAGGGAACTTACCTGTTAGATACTCCAAAATCTAGGGCTGTTCATGGTACATTGAACTGTTCCAAACTGTCCCAAACTGCATTGAACTGGAAACCGGTTGTATGAAACTGAACCGAACCGGTTTTCTGAACTGGTTTCTATACTGGTTTTACTTAACTGGTTCTATTTACTGCTTTTGTAGCAAATTTTAAAGGGTTAATTTACTGAACTGGTTCTATTTCCTGAAATCAAGCATGCATTAATTTGAAAGTGTAAGACAATAACTAAAAGAGAATATAAAAGAAAATAATAGAATGTGGTCAATAACTTCTTAGAAAATAATAAAAACAGAAAGGTGATATTCTTTACTATGCCAATTCAGCAAATTAGCCTAGGTGCAATTACGCATGAAATTAATACCAAATATGCCAATCCAGCAGCCTATGTAAGACATTGATCTCCATGTGCTATGTAAGCTCCAAGAATTGGTGTTATCCAAATAGATCCTGACCAGTTATTGACATTCCTCACTGATGAAACAGTGTGTCTTCATGGAGTTGAGTTGTGAGGTAATTGACCAAGTTGGAAGCAACTCCATAGAACATTATCCTTTCAAATGCTTCATAGCCTGAAATAGCCTTAATTAATTAAAACATAAGAATTAATAATATATGTTACACTCCGCAGAAATCATGCATCATTCACAATTTTTCAAAAACAGACTAGTATTTTAGAAATTGTTTGTCCAGAGAACAAATGTTAGAGACTGAAATTGAAGATTAATAAAGAGTGATTAATTTGGATAGATAGATAGAGTAGAGATGCTCTCACCAACAATAGCCAAAATAGCCACTCCTCCAGCAAGAATTGCAGGGTTCTCTGTTGCAAAGTTGATAACACTATCTACAAACCCATTTGCATCAAAGTCCCCAGAACTAGGGGCAGTCACAGATTGCCCCAGTGCTTCGTCATATTCTACTCTTGACTAACACCATTTTGAGATCCTTGTAGGCAATAAGGCAGTACTTTTTTAATGCAAATACAAATAAACATCAACTAAATTATGCACAACCAATCACAATTATGCAGAATTTTAGATACTGAAAAAAGCCATGCAAAACTACACTCATTTAAACCCAATACCCAGAAACAGGAATTAGATTAAATACAAGTTGAAAAATGCACAACATGATTTGCTTGCTCCATCTGGTAGTTTAAATTGTTCTGAAATTGGTTGTGGGTTGTGAAAATACAGTGTAGTGCATAAATGCAAGTTTAACTATCAGATTAAATACAAGTTCATCCACAAAATTGGTTGTGAAAATGATGATCCTCTCACCCCCACATGCTGACCAAATACCATCAATAAAATTCAACAACCTAGAAAGAGTTACCTTACTGGTTTTGCTATTCTCCTCTTCATCTTTCTTAGTAGGATCTTTTGGTTCTTCTTCCTCAATTTGTTCCTTAATAGCTCTACTTTATGTTTTAATCAATAGCTTTCTTAGCTCAGTGTTGTCCTTAACTGCAGTCAATTCAAGATCATAGACATCATAGTTCATGAAATTACCCATAGCAGCTATCATTGTAGACTTACCAGTCCCTGGAGGACCATAGAATAAATAGCCACGTTTTCAAGCCTTCCCAATCTTGGCATAATAATCCTTCCCATTTCTGAACTTAACAAGGTCATTGATGATCTCTTCCTTCTTGTTCTGCTCCATTGCAAGTGTCTCAAATGTTGTAGGGTGCTCAAATACTATGTGGCTCCACTATGATTGTTTGTAACCATACCAAGCACTACTTGGATTGTTGGTATAAAGCTTCAGCACTCTCTTGTTTCTGGGTCTGCAGAGATTTGGGGTAATTAATTAATTACCTTTTTGTAATAATTATGAAATATAACCTATTAAACATATTAAAATCCAATAATAATGTTTTTATTTATTCTTTGAATCATTTGTCCCCTTTCAGTTTTCTCTTTTCATGGTTTGTTGTCAGCTTGAAACAGTTAATTAAGGACTCGTGACAGAGAATTTAAATTCGTCCTATCCTCAAATTCGTGGGTTCCACTCCCAATTTTTTAATTATTTTCATGTAACTGCTCCTGTTGACTGTTGTTAATGTTGTCCACTTGCATGCACCTTGAAGATGATGTCATGGTCCCCTACTAAATTAAATTTGGAATTTCAATTTCTTTATGATTAAATAATACTGTGTCCTAGCAACTAAACCTCCTGATGATAAAGATACTCAACAGCACTGATGACTAATGGATGGAGGGTGATGAATAGACTAACACGGATGACTCTATCTTGGAGTCTGTGATGGATTTGTGAGGGTAAGTGTCTCCTCAGCAATCTCATTTTCCAAAATTCAAGTTGTTGAGTTAACAACTTTTTTGGATGGAGGGTGATGATTGAATTGGCACTTGTTTGTTAGTTTGATGAATCAGGTTGCTAAGCAGCAGGCAGAGAGGAGGGAAACGGCTCTGTTGATGTTTGATTTGGGTCAGAAAGGTTATGGGAGAGGCGTGTATGGATGTGCCATTGAGTTTCTTGAAGGTGCACCACTATCATACACAGACCTACATTATTTGGTGGTGAGGTTAGTTGATTCTTGATTAAATAAGAATCCCTGTATATTCCTTCCTTGGCTTTCTTTCTATTTGTGTCTCTAATTATAGAAAGAGAGAGTAAACAGAGATTTGGAATTGTAAATCTCAGATGCAAATATGGATGGCTATACAAAAACCTTCTCTTCCGTGGCTTACAAGAACGTCATAGGGTCACTCTAACTAATTTATCATGAAACATATCTACTATAATAGTAGACACATAGCTGACTTTTGCAAGTCACTAGTAAATGCTATTTGTCGTTCGTTTTGACTCTTTTTCTTTTACCTCAATTTTCTTTTGGTCAGCTATTAAACCGAACTCATTACTTTTTCCTTCTTCTTTAACTTATTTCTTTATGAACCTACTGTTGTTTTGTTATTTTGTGGTCTAACTAAAGTAGAAAAATAGTATATAATAGGAAGAAGGTTGAAAATGTCTTGAAGCTGCAGGTTGCTTACATTGAAATTGAAGACAGCGACGTGCGGCATGGCATGCGTTGGCCTTGGTCTTGAGAAAGGCATGAAGATGGAGGAACTCTCACCTGTCTCAATGTCAAGTCAAACTACATGTAACACTTTTTATTCATCCAATTATTCACTACTGAATTAGCCAAGCAAATTAATCAATCACAGATAGATAGAGAAATTAATTAAGAAGACTAGTGATTGATTGATAAAAATGGAAAGCCTGCAGATGCAGCAACAACAACCTGCGAGTGGGTGATGCAGCATCGAGGCCAGTTGGAGGTAGCAACCGCATAGTAGCCCTCAATGTCACCCCTTCTAACAACCCTTCATAATTACGACCACGATGCCTCCTCAAAGCACAATCATCAGGTCTTAAAGTAATTAAGTCTAATTAAAGTCTTACTATGCAATTAATTAATTAATGACACATGCAGAAACCTGGGTGGAAAAAGTTCTTGATATATGTAGGTCCCGGTTTCCTCGTCTCCTATGCTTAATTGATTAATTAATTTGCCATTTTCACAATGGAAACTGATCTGCAAGCTGGAGCTGACCATAGATATGAGGTATGTATATATGTATAGCAATTACTATTAAGTAAACAAGTCTAAAACAAGGCCAGAGACACGCTTGCATAATACATTGATATAAGTTTTCATTATTAGCTTATATATGCTCTAAAATTGATATTAATTATTACTATGTTATTCAGCTGTTGTGGGTGATACTGATTGGACTGGTGTTTGCGCTTATAATTCAGTCATTGGCTGCAAATCTCGGTGTATGCACTGGTAATCAATATATTAGTTTATGCTCTTTTTACATCTGCTAACTCTTTGAAATAGCGCGTGACTACCACGATATATTTAGTTAGTCATAGTTTCTTATGTCTCTGGTCACCTTGGTTGCAAGTTATTGGGATTGATCAACCCAATAATTTGTTCAAGGGTGGTGCGAATGAAGTCGGTGTTGATTAAACAACACTGACAATTGTATATAAGGTAGTTAAATGACAAAAGCAATACTGTCACCAATGAGGAACTGAGAGCAGGACTGCAAAGACTTGGCGCAAGGCATACTGAAGCAGAAGTGCGACAGATTATGGATGTTATAAGGTATTTTTGACTCATAAAATTGGTCCTCCCATTTTTATTTTTATTTTGCTTTATATGCACGATGTTATGTTACCTTAAATGTTGAAGAACTTTGTCCGTGAAAGGGTGACATACAATGAGCTGATAGTAGTGGAGTACGATGTTTTGTCAATTTTAAGGTATCTAATATTGGTGCCAATTTCATGGTTCACTCCATTTGATCATGAAATTTTTAAATGTATAATGTCATACTAAACATTGAATAATATTTCAATTTTATTTGATCTTATATTATTAACTATCAATGCTTATTATACTTATTTTTTTCAATCATATGCATTACCTAACAAATTAAAGACATGGTTGTTGCACTGTTGCCACATTGAAGACGTTCTTTCAAAAATTAGGATAATCAATCAACAATGACACCTATTTATTTATAGACCACTACAAGATGATATAAGCTGCATTTCTTTTTAAGTTTCGTACACTATAAGGCATTTAGAAAATAGACAATTTTTAAAGTACTGAAATATGTATAACAAATAACTATCTAACCTTTCAAGAAGACCCTGTTGAAGTATAACCAAAATCCTATACTTTTTCAAGCAAGTAATGCCATATCCGGTAACCATTCGTGCAAGTATAAAATTAGTTTCAGGAGCAAACTAATTTGTTAGAGATGAAAATGAACTTTGATGTTTGAACTCGATAAAACTTTATTGCCCTCCCGTTTTAATTCATTTATATAACTCAAGTTTGAATATGCGTATGTTTAAATGTTAAGACAACACAATATTTAAATACATAGTCATTTCTTTATAACAATAATAATAATAAAATTTATTTTAATATGTATAGTATTTAATTTTATTGTTAGTTGAACTAAATTTAATTTTCAATTGATGAATATGTAAAAAAATTACGTGATAAAATTAAACCTATTAAATTTAAATATTCATTCAATATTTTCCTTATTGTCAAGATATATAATAATCAAGTCCAAATCAATATCTGACCTTATGGAAACTCAATTTGTTTTTCAATTCTCATGTTCGAGGAGGAGAGCTAATATACTAGCAGTGTTTACATGCCAAAAGAAAATGAACTATACACGATATAAATCCTTCAGATTTCAAAAATAGGAAAACTAAAAGATAGGGAAACTTTCTCACAACTTGCCTCCATTTTGACTAATGTTTTGTAAAGGAGAATAATAGGGAAGTTTCATATGTAGTCTCTGCTCAACTCTGCAGCGGCAGGCACAAATCCACACTCAATCCAAGTGTTAAGATATAATTTGTATAAATATGACAACATAAAAATCATTAATTTGAGCATTGGATAATTGTTTTATGAGTCATAACTACCTACAGACAGGTCTGCATGGATCCTAATGTCAGTTCCGAAAAAAGGATAATTTTGGTCAATAACACCTACGATATACCACCCTAGTCGAAAACGATGTATGTATACTGCAAGCAAAATTAAAAATTTATATATTACCAATAAAATTAGCAATTTATATTGCAATACAATAATATTGTTAGACAACACTACTATACTTCTCTGCATAGACTAGCCAGTCATTCAAGATGCTTTAAGTATACAAAAGTTTGCATTTTCCAACACAACGAAGCAATCAACTGTCTAACTATGAGTATGAAGTGAAAGAGGCATTTAAATCATCGGTTTTTCTAACCTGTGCAACCTTGCACAAGATAAGAAAACAAAAGTGGAAAGGTTTTATTGGAAATTGCAACTTTTAATATTACCAATGCATTGAATATTGTGGTAGTTGCAATTTCCAATAAAACATTTCCTCTTTTGTTTTCTTATCCTGTGCAAGGGTTGCACATGTTAGAAAAACCCTTAAATCATATATATATATATATATATCAATCTCTTTCCTTATTTCATTATAAAGAAAACGTATAGTATGTACACAATCAGACGTAAAACAGGAAGAGAAGAAACTAACGTTGGAGTCTAACTGGAGTGGGAACTTACAGAAATTGCAAAAGGCATGCCCACTACTGGATCTTCAAAGTTTATTAGCAAGAGCCAGTTCAAGTAGGCTACTTTGCATTCCTGCAATTAAATAAAATTAAGTTTGTTACATATATGCTACTAGCTACTACTACAGGCATTTGATATGTGAATATATAGAAAGAGAACTTGTCTCAAAGGAAATTGTTTGTGGCAGGTTTCACATTAGGAGAATCACGAAAGATCAATCCACTTAGGATATAACAAGCTATAAAACATGACACATGAAAAGCAACAGCAGGTGAAGTTACTAGTAAAGGCAATGTTTTACATTGGATCAAATACTACAGTGAAGTTTTGTTACTAGGTGAAAAAAGATTATCTGAACATTGACAATCTACTCAAACATGGTTGCTCTGCATAGAATCCCTATGGCTTGTATCCCTGCATCATCGCATCACTTCTATTAAATTAAACTAGTAATCATTAAGAAATTTGAGCTAAACTAACCTGTTGTATCACTGTATCATGATATAGCCTGTATGAATGGAATAACCTTGCACACTATCAATTTGCAAGCAGTATATATTATTTTCTAAATACTTCATGAAACGAACACCATTAAATAAAAATTAATTAACAAGTTATACCTGGTTTGAAGTCTCAAGAGTTATCAACTCTGCTATACAAGTTCTAGCCTTCAACAACCAAAAGATAAAAATAAGAAACATTTGTGTGAATTAAATTTCTAAGGCAAAATACCAAACCAAATATGGCAAGTAGTGGCATACTTAGCTATTCCTTGGCTAAAAGTAGTTGGGAGTACCTCATAACATTATTTAGCATCAAACCTTACATTCAACTATATTATTAAAAAGTAAAACAAAATAACAAAATAGAATGAGGACTTACATTTGCACCATGTTCTAATGAACACTGACAGCAACTTTTGGGAATGACCAATAGCTCAAACCAAAGGTGTTCATCACATTCTATATCAAGATCAATTCCTCTGGATAGTAAATCTTAAGCAACTCAGTGCTCCTGGAACAAATTAAAGCACGAATATTACAAAATGAATGAAACAAGAAAATAAGGCGAGCAAACTTAAATACTTATCTAAAATTGCATAAGGAAGAGATCATGAAATCAGACATAAAACAAATTTCTTTTGTCATAGGATAAATAAAACTAATGAGAAGTCATGGCAGAAGAGAACACTTATCCCTGGAGAATGGTGCAAGGTGTAGCCCCTAAATTACTAGCTATAGTAGGATTGGCACCATGGTCAATCAGAAATTTAGCACCGTTGTGTGTTCCCCTAAATTACTATGTATTTTTCTAAATACATAGTAAGTTCATGTTAAACTTCTTTATACCAAGAAGACCCTCAAATTGAGTCATCTACTTTAACTCCAAGCTTATTATCAATATTTCCATGATCCCTCTAAATTAACTAAAATATCAATATGAAGTTTATTTTTTAAAGCTAGTAGTAGATGATAGGAAAGAAATCATTGCAAACACTCTAATTAACTGCAAAAATCAAGTATTAATAAATTTGCTAGCATGCATAATGACTTTTTACTGTTGGAACCTGGAAGGCAAATTCTTATGCCCTCACAGCCTTCGTGGATGCATAATTTCAAATTGAAACACTACAGTTATTACAATAATCATCTGAACTACAAGTGTTTCCTCAATTATTATTCAACTCGAAGCTTGAAGAATAGATACTATTCTATCATTTTTCTGGGCGAATATCCAACAATATACACATGTAAAGAGCATCAAATATCTATCATATTGACCTAACGAGACAGATTAGGAGAGATAAATTATGAAAAAGCAATTAGACTTATTGGAACGGAAAAGTTATACATACTTGATTCCAACGCCAGCTTTGTGAACTGACAGCCTTGAGCCTCTCGGTGGAGAACTTGAAGACCTCGTGGGTGACCTTGGTGCCTCTACGCATGACGAAGTTGAAAAGCTTCTCTGATACGACGATGATGAGCTTTGCATCTAGACTAGAAAAGACAAACACCATGAGATGGTGGGAGCTGTAGCGTCACGCAAGGGGGAGCCATGGTGGCAGTGTTGGGAAACAGAATCAGGAGAGAGAGCGAAGAAGTCAAAAAGGTTCACGCGTGGAGGTGGAGCTTTGAAAATCGAAAAAAGTTATACATGATGCCTGCATGAAACCCAATTCATGGTAAGTAAGGCAACACTAAAGAAGTTATACGATAACATGTAGGCAAAAAGTTAAAATATAATGTGTTGCAAGGGCAGATCTTGATAAAAATGCTGGAGAAAATCACACAGAACAACAAAAATTCTGTTATCATTTTACATAGCAGAATTATAATTCCTAATAATAATCTCTTGCAGAAAACAATGTTTGAAAAAGCAATAAAAAAGAGTCTAATACTCAAATGCCAAGTGTTGAGTCAATCAAACTTTCAACCATCCTACAATTTTTTAGCCAGGCAAGTGTGAAGTAGCTTTCATTTCAAATTTTTCCAGTAGACAAAGCCTACATAATCATATGGACCAATTTATACTGTAGCACCTATATAGATTGAAGAACTTCTGATGATAATAATAACCCTAAAAAGGGATTACCAAGCCAAACAAACTGTGACAGCTTATACCCAACCTATTGCACTATTAAGCGCTTAATATTACTACTACTACCTCCTATTAATTAAACTATAAAAACAATTTATTAGGTTACAACTTACAAGAATTACAAAGGTGGTTGCAGCTAGCCTCATAGAATAACAACTTAATTAAATATGCTTAAGAAGCTCCCATTAGTATGCTTAAAATTCTTAAGATGACAACTATTTCTATTACATTCAGAAAGAATTGCTAAACATGATTACTGATCTTATAATCATATCATATTATCAACATTATTTAAGTGAGTCAATAAACTACCTCCTGGTTTGCACTCGGCTTATCCTCTATGACAAAATTATCATCTGCAATCCATGACAGAATGCCCTCTCCCCTTACAGCAAGCATGGAGCCTAATCCCACACCGAACTCCCCTGTAAAAAAAAGTATAATAAAAAATTTCAACAACATATATATTAAACTAAAGGATCAGTGAGATTAATTACTTAATCACCAATGCTAACTTATCATCAAACATTATTTATATTATAAATTATAAATATGCTAGTGCTATTTGTGAAAGATAAAAGTGAGCAACGTCGGGAGCACTCTGTTGGGACATTGGATTATGAATCAAAATCACATACAAGGAAGAAGTTCATCCAAAGAAAGGAAGGCCTCCAAAGTATCCTATGCTTACACCTACCTAATGCTTTTAATCAAGTTCACAACAAACTTGCAGGACCACTTATTTTAGAGCTTGGTGTCCATACATGTCACAAACATGGGAGTAAAAGTAAAATATAACATCAATAACACTGTTTGAAACAATGATTCAAGTAGTATCTTAAAGAAAGCTTATCAGATGAATAGTACTTCACATTGATGTGTGGTTCAAATACTGCTATGCCAAGTGGACTCATGTGAATTGGGAGCAATTTAAATAATCATGAATACAAAGGATGATATCGAAGACCCTGAAGATGATTTCAGATTCCAAAGTGAGCAAAAAAAGAAAGTTATTTTAGCAATCTAAACTGATGTCAAGATAGAAGAAATCAAAATTTATCTAAACTTACTAAAATTCCATTATGAGACATTCACGGTGTTGATATAAAGCTTCAATATTATGGTAAAATAAAAATAGAATAAAAATTGCATAGATGAATTTAAAATAAAAATTGCATTTGTAGGGATAACTCTTAGTACCTGGTAGATAAATCTAGGGAACATTAATTTGATAACCCTTAATATTATTAAGACACAGGTACTTATATGCTCTGATTTTTGTGTCTATAACCAGACTAAACTTTTAATTGTCTTTCCTTACACAGTGTCTCATATTTTTTAACAGTTATGAGCCTAAAAGTGACCCACTTGTATTGCATCACTAACATCTATACATAGGAAGACAGTAATCAGACCAAATTTTCCTTCATCAGTTACCCTAGTCTACCCTAAGATAACATCATCACAAAACCACACAATAAATATGGAGACTCCTAATGAGAGATTAGAGGATTAACAAAATACAACGTATGAAAAAAGAAACATAAACTTGAAGGAGATGAGTGAGCATACTTTTCAATTGAAGGACCAATATAGTTTGGGGTTCTCCAGCATCAGTAAAGGCCTCCCTCTACTCTCAACATCCATTTTCTCAAATGGACCATTCAACATATCAGTCATAGTCAGGGCCACCCACACCAACACCAGCACCAACACCATACGACGCGGACAGGGTGTGTAATTACTGAAGCACTCACTACCAGGCATTTTCCAGAGAGAAAAGTAAAGGCTCCAGTCTAAATCTAAACTAATTGAAGAAGATTGGGTTGTGCCGTGCCGTGCCTAATTACTCTTAGTTGGATCTGCATTGGGAGATGGAACGGAAAGGAATGGAGAGCCCGGTTTCTATCCGGCAGTGGAGCAATGAATCTCCCCCATCACACTCACGTAATGGACATGCTCGTTCGTCTACCCTCACCCTCACAGGAACTGGAATTTCGACCATCAAAAGGACTCAGAATGTTGCTGCCAAAGCCGCTGCTCAGCGCCTCGCCCAGGTCATGGCTTCTCAGACTGCTGACGACGACGACGATCTAGGATTTCTCTTCACTGCTCCTCCACCTTTCTCTCTCCAGGAACGCTGCTAAGTCCACCACCACTCACAGATCTCCATCTCCTGCGGTGCGATTCTTTCCCTTCTTCCATTTCACATCTATCAATACGAAGAAGGTTTTCTAAAGCGGAAAGAAGAATGAAGAAGTTGAAAAGAAAAAAAAAAAAAAAAGAGCAGTTGAAGAAGAGGGTTTTGCCATTGACAAAGGGTGATGAACACAGGTGCAACCAAGGATAGGCAGGCACAGCCACAAGCTCGACCAAGAGAAGAGGCGAAAAACCCGGGGAGCAGAAGACAGGGTGGAGCGCGGGAAAGGATTGCGTGACTTTCACAATGGAAAGTCACAATTACTTTCTGGGAGTTGCTTTTGGAACCCCTTTTTTGCTATTCACACCCCCTCTAATGTTTCGAAATTTTCAAATCCCGAACCTACCCCTGATGATGTGTATATAATGTCAAAATCCCTAATGAGTGTGCTTCTCTGTCTGGTCCCCGCTGTCTCCCTCAAAGGTTGCATTTTGTGGATTATAGCTCACATTTGGTCCCCACTTGTTCCCAAAATAGTCAATAAAGTTCCATACTTGGTAAGTTGAATATTATTAATTGCTCACATTTGATCCTCACTTGGATTATAGCTCACATTTTATCCCCACTTGGATTATAGCTCACATTTCGGCCGAATCAAGTTTTTTATTGCTTTCCGGAAACTAAAATCCGGAACCTTTCGGAGATTAACTTCCGATAACATCCGGAAATAAAAAAAGCTCCCAAATCATTTCCGGAAGCTGTTCTTTGAAGATTAGCTTCCGGAATGTATTTCCGAACGGATCCGGATGTTAACTTCCGGGAGATGCCGGAATTAAGACTCCGGAAAGTAATTAAAAGATGTTTCCGGACTTATAAATCTGTAACTTTCTGGAAGCTAATATCCGGTTGATTCCGGATGTTAACATCCAGAAGCTATTTTTTTTTTGTTTTTCAAGGGAGGTGGATTTTTGTTACAAGAATGGATTAAAGTGATGGTTGGTGGTCTAAAGTTTTTTATGATGTGAGAATGTCGTATAGCGTTGATGGTTTTAGTGTGTCGAACTCTACATTGGTTGATGAGGTAATTTGTTTTATCTATATAATTTTAAGATTAATCATAATAAATATAAATGACTTATTCATTGTCTAATTATAGTTTGATGAGGAGATGGTCCTACCTAAGAAGGAGATAGTTGATTTTAGCGATGTATTTACCACAGATGAGGTAATTTTTTGCGCTTGAGCTTATTGTTATTGTAAATTAATTGTGGTTTGAGATAGTAATTTCTTATGCAGATATTTGAAAGTCGAGATGAATTATTAAATTGGGTTCGTGGTATTGCTATGGATCACGGCTTTGTTGTTGTTATCATGAGGTCAGACAGTGGAGGTATTGACAGGAAAATAAAGTTAATTTTAGGCTGTGAAAGAAGTGGGAAGTACAGGCCCTACAAGAGTGAGTTAGTGCGAAATGTTACTGGCTCTAGAAAATGTGAATGTCCTTTCAGATTAAGAGGAAGACCATTGGCCAATGGTGTTGGGTGGAAGCTTAATGTAGTTTGTGATGTACACAACCATGAGGTAGCTGAGAGCTTGGAGGGGCATCCTTATGTTGGACGTTTAACTGTTGAGGAGAAGTCATTACTTGAGGACATAACCAAAAACATGGTGAAGCCTCGAAGCATCTTACTAACATTGAAGGACCACAATGTACATAATGTTACAACAATCAAACAGATTTATAATGCACGCACTGCATTTCGTAAGTCAGAAAGAGGGCCTAGGACAGAGTTACAACATCTTATGAATCTAATGGAACATGATAACTATCTATATTGGCATAGAAGGGCTTAAACGTCTGATGTTGTGAGAGATATTATGTGGGCACATCCAGATGCTGTTAAATTGCTGAATCTATTCCATATTGTCTTGATAGTTGATACAACATATAAAACAAATAAATACCGCTTGCCACTGCTAGAGATTGTTGCTGTCACTTCTACAGAGCTCACATTCTCTGTGACCTTTGCATATTTGGAGCGTGAAACAAAAGATAACTTCACATGGGCATTAGACAAGGTAAGAGGTATGATAAGGAGATCAGATGCATTACCTCAAGTTATTGTCACTGACAGAGATTTTGGCTTGATGAATGCCATTCAAAGTGTCTTTCCTTCTTCATACAATTTACTATGTCAATTTCATATTGCTAAGAATGTGAAAGCCAAATGCAAGCAACTTGTGGCTCCAAGTACTCTTCAGCAACCGGTTATGGATGCTTGGATGAGTGTTATACAGTCCCCTACAGAAGTTGATTTTGATGATCGTTTCGCTCAGTTTGAAGAGTTGTGTCCACCTACTTTCTTTGACTATGTAAATAAAACATGGATCATTCCTCATAAAGAAAAATTTGTGGTTGCATGGATTGACAGGGTCATGCACCTAGGGAACACCACCACTAACAGGTATTTTTATTGGTTTAAATACTATTTTATTGATTTAGGTGCTATTTTATTGGTAAACTTGTTATGTGACACATGCTTGTTTCTCTGTCTATTGACCAGTCCATGACTTTCTTCCCACTCAGAGGACATCCACCTACGAATCATAAGATCTTGTGCATTGGATACGTTGACGGCAATCACTGGGTTAAGGTTATTAACTGAAAACTTATACTTTTGATATTGATATTTGATATTAACTGATAACTTAACGGTTGTTTCTTACTATAATATACTTCATATTATGCAGGTATTTTTAAAGGATGATTCACCATTACCTCCTACTGCCATACAATGGAGATACTTTAGCCGTGAAGAAAGTAAAGCGTGGGAATATCCATACTATGAACGCATGGTTGCGTTTTCTGCATCTTTTGCTAATAGAAATACCGGCTCTTGTAACATCATTCTTGATTGAATGTTATGATTAAATGCAAAACGACTAATATATATATGATAATATTTATGTCCAATACATATGATTATTTATGTCCAATGTCTAGTGTAGATAACTACAAGGATTTAACTACTGTGTAGATCTATCCCCCCTCCGTCGATACACATGACGATAAGATGGTTTCCCTGTCCGGTGACCTTCAACACCTAAGTTGGCCATGTCCAATGCCTCCTGTGTAAGTCCTCCTGTCTCAGTCCCATGAGTCACCAACCCCCTATCAAACAAAGCCTGTAGTCTCTCAGAGATCCCTTGAAATAGACCTTGCATCAAAATTTCATTAAATTTTATTGTGAACTTAGTATAATAAGTTTAGGGTAAATTACTAAAATAGAATTTGCTATACCTGATAACTGATAACATGTCCAACCCCATCAGAGGTCGACCCTACTGTATCCACTCTAGGAACTCTACGTGGTACTGGGTTTGCAACTTTATCATCTGATGGTATCAAATAAGGATGAGAAATCCGGTGATACCAACGCAAGTAATCATCACACACTCCCCTTGTATGGTCATCCGAGGTCCTCTATACACATCCTCTAACAAATGGTCCTCATAATGCAAAAACTGGTAATGTATATCTGAGATACCACTCACCGGAAAAGCATCATGCGGTGATGGAGGTATGCTCTGGATATGGCCATACTGGCGTAGTACTCTCTCAGGCAAATGAGGAAACACTATACTGCCACAAGTGATATGCCCACGATACCACGATACGTCATGGAAAAGGCGATGCACTCTATGGGCCTCATATGGCATCCAAATGACATCTGCATACGTCAGTCGATCCAAAGCCTGTCGAACAACAGCTACATCACCAGTGCCACGTAGGGGTGCCCATCTCTTACTAAGTGTTCTCCCCCTCATACTCAGAGTTAGGCTGACGAATGACATGTGGGGAAAATGCTCATATATCCAGGCCTGAAATGTTTTCAAATAACTGAGTACATAATACAACACAAATAATATAAAAACATACTTTTGAACTATTAACAGCTCACACACCTGTAACAAAGTCAAGTACCCTGCTATCTGTCTAGTATTGTGAAAACTAGCATCCTTCAAATTTTCATAAAGAAATGCCAGAGCAGATGCACCCCATGCAAATGTGCCAACCATATGCAGGTCCCTAAACAGCTCCAATATGAAACTCGAACAAGGGTGGCTGACTTGTCAACAAAATAGTACAGCCAACCAAATGAAGCAATATGCTCGAGTAGCTACATCTAGATTCCCTTGCTGGACACCGTGGCATAGAGGTTCTCTCAGCCAGCCTAACCTGACATATGCTCCTCTTGTGATCTCAGTCTTAGGCAAATGCAACGGCGTGTGAGACTCGAAGCAAACTGACTAACATCATGTTCGCTTCATCTTTTCCAATAGTCCTCAAGAAGAACAAACGACCAGTAACCGGGAGGTGTAATGCTTGACACATCATCTAAGGTGAGGTCATCTCTCCCACGGTAAATGGAAGAACACGTGTCTCTATGCCATCGTTTTCTGCAAAGGCTGATAATAACCCCCTATCTACTAGAGAATGTGAACAATCAATAAGAGGCGCTAGACCTGAATTAACAACATGTCCCTGATGTACGCCTCCACCCGGTGCCGTAGCTTCCTCCCATGTGACACTAACTTCAGGGTTCCGCGATCCTCCAAATATTAATTTGAGAGGAATTACAAACAGTCACAACAACCCATATAAAATGCAGCTCCAACTTATTAAAATAAATAATTACCTCGCCATTCCATAGCCGTAATGCCACATGCCTATGATTGTCCTCAATACAGAGGTATCCTCAGGTCCTCCCCCATACACCTCTGCTTGGACCTTCCACATGATCGCCGCTGTGCTTTCATATCGGTCGGACTTCCTCTTCGTCTACTCCAGCACCACATCTTCCTGGATCTCCTGAACTTCCCGTCTCAACCTTCTTTGTCTGCTGAAGCTGTGGGCCGAACCCGCGCCACTGGTTGAGAAGATGATTCAGCGCCTCTACGTGGGGGTGCTCCCTCTTGTTTTCCCCATGGCCTTAGAATGTCATTAAAACAACATATTAAACAATTTATCATCAAAATCAATAAACATCAAGATTATATATGTCAAAAAAAATAGCTTCCGGAAATAAACATCCGAAATTTACGGACCATATATCCGGAAACCGTCTCGGAAGTATAGTTCCGGAGAAATTTGTTCTTTTCACTTCCACTTTTCCGGAATGCTTTTTCGGGATTTACCGGAAATATAGTTCCGGAACTTCCGGATGTTAGGTTCCGGAAGGTTAATCTGTTTGAATCAATACACTTTTCAATTCCGGATTTATATTTCCGAAGTTTCGAAACTGTAAATTCTGGAGCCTTCCGGAAATATAGTTCCGGAAGTTGCCTGACAGAGAAAATAAAATCCCGTTCCGGTTTTCAACTCCGGAACGGGAATGCAACCAATAATCTCACATTTAACAAGCATCACAAACGTTACAATTGATAAATCAATATTACAAACTTACCGTAGTGATTGAGTAAGAGGGTTTGATTGGTTAGGGCTTGCACTTGTATGAGAGTGGAGTGAGACTGAGACTGAGAGGGAGCGCTGAGTGATGCGGGTAGGGAGGGAAGTGGGTTATAATTTAAGTTGGCCAAGGGCATTATTGGAAGTTCCAGAAAGTACCAAACATTAGGGGTGTGAA
This sequence comes from Sesbania bispinosa, assembly GCA_026901365.1. NCBI lineage: Eukaryota > Viridiplantae > Streptophyta > Magnoliopsida > Fabales > Fabaceae > Sesbania > Sesbania bispinosa. Next base: position 55,436 of record QLOH01001071.1, read on the forward strand.
TAGCAAAAAAGGGGGTTCCAAAAGCAACCCCCTAACTTTCCACTTATAAAGACATTGGATTAATCAAAAGTCCATAATTGTGCCACACGTTAAGTTTTTTTTAAAAACAAAAATCGTTTTCTAAAGTCACCGTGTGAAACGGATTGGATCCTAATCCTAGTATTCTACCATATTCTATTCATTAAAGATAAATGAACTATTAACATTAAATTATTTTATTTATTCTCATTCTCAATTTTATCTTTTATTTTCATCTCTCCTCTTCCCTCTCCTTTCACTGATCTTTTTGCTCTTATTCTCCTTTTTCCAATCTCTCACCCACTTTGCAAGAATCATAGAAATGTTAATTGATGAATGACTCGAACAACGAGCCAATTTGTTTTAAATTAAATCTCAATATAAATATGATAAAAAGAATAATGAAAAAACACAAAAAAAAATGAAAATGAAAGGATAATATTAAGACGCAGTGAATGTTTAAATCCAAACCCATTAAAACAGAAAAAAAAAACTTTTAAATACAATTCAAACAAGGTTAATCATTTAAAAATGGGGTAAAACTCAATAGCATAAACAAAATATCGCCTGGGCACAACTCGCCAACCTGTCAACCTTCAAAACCAAGTTGTTATGCTGTATTGCCACTACAACAAGAAGAAAAAACAAAGATGGAGGGCTTTCAATCACAAATGAAAATGTCCATTTCAAAAGAATGGATAGCTAACATATACAAAATCTCTACATCTATCTAATCTTGATATTCCTAGGGATGGCAATGGGTACCCTATGGGCAGGATACTACAGTGTCCGTCTCCGTACCCGCGTTTTCAAAAAAAGTCTATACCCGCGTGGGCAGTAACTTTAGTGTCCGTCCCCATACCCGCTGGGCACCTATATGCCCGTACCCGCGTCCGTTACCCGCACTTTTATTAAGTAAAAAAATTAACAACTTACCAAAAAAATATTAATTTAAAAAAATTATATCTCAATTGAAAAATTACTCGAAGATCGTCCGAACATAATTTTTAAATATCAGTGACACAACAATTTAATTACATTGAAACACAATACGTTAATGTTCTAAAACACATAAATGATCTAGAGTTCAAAAATTTTATTAAATATCAAAATATACTTTCACGTCACACAATTTTATAAACGTGAATATCATGTATTAGAAACATAGAATTCTCCAAGATTTGTAAAAATTGATTATTAACACTAATTAGTCATATATAAAGTAAAAAAAACACAAATAGATAGTTATAAAAATATTTTTTTTCATTTGTAATATATTATATATATCAATTTTAAAAATATGTATAAATATTAAATATTTTAATAAAATTAATATATTCCTATATATAATTATATATGGTATTGATCTTCTGAGAACCTGAGGGTGACTGGTAGCGTGGAGGACAGATTCAACGATGTTGACGGTGGCGATCCACGGCGGGGCAGGGTGTACCTGCAGGGACTCCGACGCTCAACGTAAGATATCAGTTCAACAGAAGTGACGGTAGGTATGAACAGAATGCGTACCTGAGATGTATTAATCCGGGGTATATATAGAGTAAAAGGCAGGAAAAGCCGTTATGACCGTAACGGTCTTCCGTGGTCGTCGTGGTCACGCGCTCTCAGGAGCGTGTCGATACGCGCGGGGCGTCATAGCTATGTCGAGATGTCGGGTCTAGGAAGTGATGTCGGATAACGTGTCATCGTATCAATACATATAAAGTCATCGTGGTGTTAATGTCGACCTGGTGACGACGGGTCCTGGTTAGCTAGGTAATGTCATTATGTGACGTGGGTAGGCGGAGGGTCATGTCTGGTAGTACCCCAGAACAGTTGCCCCCCAAGTCGATCATTCCGTGAGGATGGTCGAGTTATTAGTCCACTCATGGTGAACATCCGTGATGTGGCCTTATATGGGTTCCCGCCGTCGTGGTCATCTCGGGTTTCGGGGTGTCTTTTGGTATTACCAAAAAGTAACCGTTATTTTGAATTAAGGTCGCGTCTCTTCCTTTTCCTGCCACGTGTCTTAATCCACGGCAATGGGCCCGTGGGCCTTGCCAGCTGGTACAATCTGAACCGTTCATTGAAATTTATATATAGAATGCAAGGGAACCGTCTCCCACTTTTCCCTTTTCTTCTCCATCGTGCCATACTCCCGGTGACCCTCCGCTGTTCCGTTCCTTGCTTAGAGCCCCTTTTTCGTACAAACCTTCGCAAGCTTCCAGCTTTTCTCCACCTAGGGCACGGGTGCAGTGTATGAACTTTGGTGTTGCGGATTTTTACGAAGAGTTCAAGAGGGTTTCTGCCGGGTCATAAAGGTACCGTCTTTTCCTTTTAACTTGTTCTTTTTATAATGGTACTCACGAGGGCTGGGGCCAAAACACTTCTGTCGAACGGAGACGGCGGTGTATTGTGGTGAATGAGGAGGCTGAGGATCCATCCATCCCAGATTTAGTTCCGAGGCGTAGGATGGTCCCAAGCCGGATGACCTTTGGCTTGCAGCAAGAGACAGTGCGTAAGACTGCTCATATTTTAAGGAAATGGGGTTATCCCGAGGTGTTTCCTGCCAGGTCCTCCGGGATGGACCCCAGTCGTCCCGGGGTGGAACCTCCATCTCACTCTACTGACTTTGTTGGCGGACTTTTGGGCAGGTCCGAGATGGGTAGGCGGAAAGTGCATACCTCGCCGGCTTCTAACTATCCAGTGCCGAAGGGCTTGGAAGACATGAATTGGGTTGACACGGAGGCTTTGGGGACATCCAGTATTTACGCGACGAGCGTCGACTTGAGGCAAGCGTTTCGTGACGTCGAATGGGTGGAACGGGCAAGGAGAAAGAATGGGCTCTGAGGTGCCCCAAGGAGGACGACAGAATCTGCAGCCAGGGGGATTTGGATGAGAATTTCTTCATCCCTATGTATAAAACCGTATTTGCCGACCTGGGTTTGGATGCGTTAATGTGGTTCGAGCTCGAGGTATTGGGGCATCTGGAGGTGGCCCCATCGCAGCTACACCCCAATGGATGGGGTTTCATAAGGAGCTTTGAGATCCTGTGCCATGCACTCGGCCTAGAGCTTAGCAGTGTCGTCTTCTTCTATTTCTTTCGGCCCTTGGCGGTGAAGGAGTCGTCGGATAGATACTCTTGGCTGCCCCTTCGGGCTGGATCCGGGGGAAAAATCTTTGAAGCTTATTACGAATCATATCGCAACTTTAAAGACAAGTTTGTCTTCGTGATTCCCAAAGGCGGGAAGAGAATCCGTGTATCATGAGGACGGAAGGTTGATCATTAACCCCTACTGGAATACCGGTTTTTATGAGAGGGACTCGAGCGCTTACACTGTCGACTTCAAATCTTTGTCGAAGGGGGAGCAGAAGACGGCAGATGCCATTGTTAAGTTTGTTGAAAAACATGGTATCCTAGATTGCAAGTCCGTGATAAAAAACGGCGGGTTGGCGACTAGAGATCTCCTCGGTAAATATCCGTCTAGAATAGTCGTCATTACTTATTTCAACTAACCCCTGTGCTGATGGCGTTTGTTTCTTTATTTTTGCAGTTGAGATGGCATCCCGCCAACAGGAGAAGCTGGCAGAGAGGAAGGCGAAGAAGGCCCTCCGGGATTCTCATAAGAGGAGTGAGGCCCCTGAGTCTGAGATTGATGCGGCCGACCAAATTCTAAACGGATCAAGGTAACGATTCCCCGTCCACCCCCTCAGCACAAACAACTTGACAATCAGTCAAAGGGCTCATCCTCAGCTTCGCTGATTGGTGATAAGGGTAAGAAGACCCTGACTTTTGGTGTCGGGCTGCCTGCTTCGACATGAGCGTTGAGGAGGTAAATAAGCATTTGGAGGCGCAAGGTCGCGCGATGTTCGAGGGTAAGTCCGCAGAGGAGATTGATCAGATCCTCGGGGCTGCCTCTGAATGGGGAATGAAGTTCCAATGATGTCGAGGTACTTTATGGGGGCATCTCGGGATCTTGCCGCCTTCGTTCCCATGAAGAAGGATCTGGAGAAGATGACGCCAAGCTGGAGGCCGACGAGGTGGAGATGCAGAAAGCCCTTTCTGCCGTTAAGTCCTTAACAGAGGAGAGGGACAAGTTGATGACGACCAATGCCGACCTGACGAAGCAGGTGGAGACCTTGACCTCGGCCAGGAAGACTGCTGACTGGCTGCGTCGACTTCCCAATCGCTCCTCCAAAAACTGAAGAATCCCGGGAGGCCCTTGAGGGCGAGGTAGTGGAGTTGAAGGCGAAACTCGAGGAGACTGAAACCCTTTGGGAAGATGCTGCTGATATGTACTTCTACCTCGCCATCAAACAAATGAAGTTCCTGAATCCCGGGGTCGAGCTGAATACCAAGGGAATGTCGACGATGTGCACGGTTGAGGATGGGAAATGGTATGATGTTTTCCCTACGGGGAAGGTGGAGAGCACCCCTGGGGATGAAGAGCCCAAGTCCCCACCGTTGCACGATGAAGAAGATCCGGCTGCAAATGCCGAGAGAGGACCTAATGGTGCGCTGACCTCGATTGTTGTCGGTGAACCAGGCGAGGTGCCTGCCTCAGAAAAGGTGGATCCAAATCCCCAGGGCGACGTTGGTCGGCAAGAGTGAAGGGTCGGAATGTCGGCTTATGTTTGTATTGATTTTTTATTGCACTTTTTTACTATTTGAACCAGATGGTCCGTAAACAAATTGCCTTCTATTATATACTCTATTTCAGATTGGTTGTGTACCTAAGTTTCCTTTGCGTTTTCTTTAAATCTTTCGCGGTGCGCCAATGTAGCGTTCGGGGCTGTACCCGACTCTAATAACGCTTTCGGGGCTGTGCCCGACTCGAATCTCGTTCGGGGTTATACCCGACTCGAATGACGTCTTCGTGGTTGTACCCGTACTCGCATGACGTTTTCGGGGCTGTGCCCGACTTAAATCCCGTTCGGGGTTGTACCCGACTTTAATGACGTCTTCGGAGTTGTACCCGACTCGCATGGCTCTTTCGGGGCTGTGCCCGACTTGAACCCGTTCGGGTTGTACCCGACTCGAAGAATGAATATAGATGAAATAAGCTCTTTTATTGCTGCAAAACAATATTATATGGTGGTAATTTACAATTTACGAATCAACACTAAAGTACCTGCGGAGTTTATCCGTGTTCCAGGTCCGAGGTATGGGTTCTCCGGGTAGCGTTTCAAGACGATAGGCCCCGGTTTCCCGTGCTGGTCGTGACTCGGTATGGCCCTTTCCAGTTTTCCTGCCCGCTTTCATTGGGCGGCATTCCTGTGCTGACGTCTGCTCTTCGCAATACCAAATCGCCGACATCGAAGGTTCGTGGAACGACTGTTTTGTCATGTCGTCTAGCTGATCGCAACTTGATTTTCGCTTCACGGATCGATGCCCCTTCCCGGACTTCCTCGATCAAATCTAATCTTCCTCCCGAAGCCTCTGGTCGTTAGTTGTAGGTCGTACATCTGGAGCCTGGAGGCTTTGCTCGCCGACTTCTACCGGAATGACCGCGTCGACTCCATAGGCTAGACGAAACAGTGTTTCTTCTTCTCTTCTCCGGTCGTGGAGTGGGGAGTGGTGTGATAAGCCCATAGGACATTGGGTAATTTGGTCCGCCCAGAGTCCCTTTGGCTGTGTGCAAGGCGTTTCTTGAGCCCTTTAAGGATCACCTTGTTGGCGGCTTCAGCTTGGCCATTGGTCTGAGGGTGTTCTACAGAGGAGAACCTGTGATTAATGGTGGAAGTCCGACATAAGCTCTCGGAACCCCTTGTCGGTGAACCGTGTGCCGTTGTCTGTCACCATGGTGTTCGGGGATCCCGAACCTACAGATCACGAATCGGTAGATAAACTTTGAGAGGTTTTTCCCAGTGATCTTTGTGAGTGGTAAGGCCTCGATCCATTTGGTAAAGTAGTCGACTGCTACTGCGAGATACTTCAACTGTCCTGGAGCCTGGGGGAATGGCCCCCAAAATGTCTACGCGCCCCACCAAAAGAATGGCAAGGGGTTAGAATAGATGTCAACGTCTCGGCGGGAGCCCGGTGGATGTCGGCATGTTTCTGACATTGCGGGCACTTCTTGACATACTCCATCGAGTCTGCCTCCATGGTGGGCCAATAATAGCCTGCGCGAAGGATCTTCCGGGCTAGGGAATGGCCCCCGGGGTGGTGTCCACATACGCCCTCATGTACTTCCGCCATGACATAGTCAACGTATCACCCGAGATGCATTTCATCAATGGCTGTGCCAGGCCTTGCCTATAGAGGCATCCGTCGATTATGCAATACCGTGCCTCCTGCGTTTGTACACGGCATGCTTGGTCGGGGTCGCTGGGGAGTGTCCCGTTTCCCAGGTAGTTCTGGATGTCGGTGTACCAGCATCTGTCTATGTTGATGGTTAGCATCACGGTAGGTGTGGGCACAACTTCTTGGATGACAGACCTATTGTTCCTCGATGACCTTGTGCTGTCCAGTTTGGAAAGGATGTCGGCCCTGGCATTTCGTTCCCTAGGAATGTGATGGATCTCGACTTGCGAGAAGCTGGGAATGATGTGCCTTACCACCTCAAGATATTTGAGGAGCAGTGGGTCCTTGACCTGATAGTCGCCATTTACCTGAGATACCACAAGCTGGGAGTCGCTGTAAACCTTGATCCAGGATGCTCCTATTTCGGACGCCATGCGAAGGCCGGTAATTACTGCCTCATATTCTGCCTGATTGTTCGAAGTGGTGAATGAGAAGCTCGGGGAGTGTTCTTCTAACACGACCCCTTGTGGGCTCTCTAGAAGGACGCTGGCGCCACTGCCTTTAGGGTTTGATGAACCATCGACATGCAGTTCCCACCATTCGTTCGGGATGGGGTGTGTCGGGGTCAAGTTCAGCGACGAAGTCTGATAACGCCTGAGCCTTGATTGCCTGTCGCGGCTCGTAGGTCACCCTGAATTCGTAGAGCTCCACTGCCTAAGACACCATTCTGCCGGCTAGATCATGTCGGTGGAGCACCTGTCGGATTGGTTGATTGGTTCGCACCACAAATCTGATGTGCTTGAAAGTATTGTCGTAATCGTCGCGTTGTAACAACGAGGCTTAGGGCGATTTTCTCGACCTTCGGGTATCGGAGCTCGGGGCTTTGCAACGCCTTACTCACAAGAAAACTGGATGCTGTACCCCTTCGGGCTCGCGGACCAGGACGGAGGCTATTGCTTCGTCCGCGACAGAGAGGTAAAGATACAGAACTTCCCCGGGGTTGGGTTTGGACAAGATGGGGGGAGATGCCAATATGCCCTTTATCTGTTGAAACGCATCTTCACAGTCTTGATTTTCCTTTTTTCAGAAGTTGGAAGAACGGGAGTGCTCGAGATGCGGACCTCGAGATGAACCTCGTCAGGGCGGCCATTCTTCTGGTTAGCTGCTGAACCTCTTTTACGGTGGTTGGGCTCTTCATTTCGAGGACAACTCGACATTTGTCGGGGTTGGCCTCTACTCCTCGTTCTGTTAACATAAAAACCCAGGAATTTACTGGCTCAGACCCCGAAAGTGCACTTCTTCGGGTTCAGGTGCATATTGTACTTTTGAAGTTGATCAAAGATCTCGCCAAGGTAGCGGAGATGGTCACCATCAGTGGTGCTTTTTGCGATCATGTCATCAACGTATGCTTCCACGATCTTCCCAATCTGATCGCGAAGACGGTATTCATCATTCGCTTGATAGGTGGCACCGGCGTTCTTTAGGCCGAAAGGCATCATTCGATAACAATAGTTCGCTTGGTCGCTCATGAACGCCGTTTTTTCCTGGTCGGGGGGATACATTGGAATTTGATTGTAGCCGGAGTAAGCGTCCATTAAACGATAAAAGGCGATAACCAGAAGATTGGTCGACCAAACGGTCGATGTTAGGCAGCGGATACGAATCTTTGGGACAAGCTTTATTTCAATTGGTGTAATCTACACACGTACGCCATTTGCCATTGGGCTTCCGTACAAGTATTACATTAGAAAGCCAAGTAGTATATTTAATTTCCCTAATAAAGTCGGCGTCCAGCAGCTTGGAGACCTGTTGCGTGGCTTGCTTCAGCTCTGTCAGTCGACATCTTGCGACGTCTTTGTTCTACGGGCTTTGATTCTGGGATCTACCGAAAGGCGGTGGCAAATGATTGTCGGGGTCAAGGCCTGGCATGTCGGCAGCTGTCCATGCGAACAAATCTGAATTCCGACGTATGAGAGCACATAGTGCCTCTTCATCTTGGGGTGTCATGCCGGAACCCACCATAACGACTTGCTCCGGGGAGGATCCGATCTGTAGGGGTTTTGAGTCACCTTCTGGGACCGGTCGCGTTTCGGCGAAGTCCTCTCGACGTCGAGGTCAGCTAACATTACCCCGGCCGCTGCTGAGTTGTCATCAGCCTTTTTCTGAGATTACGAAACCTTTATCTGGCCTGGTGATCTTCAAAGATTCCTTGTAACACGATCTCGCCATAACCTGGTCACCACGAAGACTAATGACGTCGCTCGCGTCACTCCAAAACTTCATGACCAGATGATTTGTGGAGATTATTGCCCCTATGCCGTTTAATGTCGGCTTGCCGAGGATGGCATTGTAGGTTGTGGGGCAGTCCACCACGAGAAATCAGACCTTTTCTGTCTTGGAGAGAGGAGGCTGGCCGAAGGTGACGAGGATTTCTACATAACCGTTAGGGCGAATCTTAACCCCTGTAAAACCAATCAGGTCGGCACCCTTGTATGGAAGGAGGTCGGATTCAGGGATCTGAAGGAGGCGAAACGTCTTGAGGAACAGAACATCAGCGGAGCTTCCCTGATCAATGAAGATTCTCCTGACCTCATGGTTAGCCATGAACACCGTAATGAGGAGCGGGTCGTCATGCCCCGGGATCACGGGGCCGTAGTCCTCGTCGGAAACGTGAGTGGTGGTAGCTTCCTTTTGTGGCCGATATGTCCCCCTCGGGATGAGGATGATGAGGCTGACAAACACCTCCTTCATATGCTTCTTGTGGGAGTTATTTGACTCTCCCCTGCCGGCGAAACCTCTCTGCAATGACGTAAATCACAGGGTGCTTGGGAGATTGAGACTCAGGTTGTGGCGATCGCTGCCTGGAGGAAGAAGGTTGTCCTCGACGATCTTTTCGTGCTGAGGAAGGAGGGGAACGATCACGTGATGGCCTGGGAGGTGTTGATCTTCCGCGCCGAGGTGACCGTGTCCGTGACCTGCTACGTTCACGTCGACTAGGACTCTCGTCGGGGTTCGTCGTTCCGGTAACTCCTTTTACAGTCTCCTGTTTGTTGGGATGTGCCCTGGCTGTTCCCTTTTGAACCTGTCGAGCTTCCCACGTCGGATCAACTCCTTCGATGGCGTCCTTCAGGCTTAAGCAATGGTCGGTGTCATGACCCCTGGGATTTGTGGTATCGACGGCAGTACTTGGACTTGTCAGTGTCTGGGCCAGCCTTCATGGTCGCAGTCTTCTCATGTCGGCCTTAAAAAGCTCGACGTTTAGGATCTCGTTGAGAATTTTCCCACGCGGCAGGTTGAGCGGAGTATAGGATGTGTAGCGCCCCAGGACTCTTTGTCTCCTTGTCTTGTCGAGAACCTTTTCCTTTTGCTCCGGGGTCCTTCTGTGTCTGTCCGGCGTTGGTATCCTTTGCCTTGAGTGCGAGCTCTTCGTCTTCTAGGCTCATGTACTCCTCGACCCGCTGGAGCAACTCCTCCATGTTGTTTGGTTTCTTTTTGGACAAGTCGATCCAAAAAGGGGAATGAGCTATTAGGCCGTCCTTGGCCAACATGAGTTGCACTCCGGGGCTGCAGTCCCTGGACCAGAAGAGCTTCTTTGGTGAACCTGCTCATGTAATCACGTAAGGATTTCGAGGTTCCTTGTCGAATCTGCTTCAGCGAAGCTTCTGTTTTCGGCTGGACTTTGCTGGTGGTGAAGCTGGTAATGAATTTGCTTCGCAAGTCGCCCATGTGTTAATAGAGCGATGCGGCAAAGACTGAAACCACCTTAGGATTGTTTTCTTGAGGGAAAGTGGAATACCCTGCACATTATGGGTCCTGAGGCGTTTCGGATGGACATTGCTGACTCGTAAATGTCGAGGTGTTCAAGGGGGTCTCCCATTCTGTCGTAGAGCTCCGGTATTGGGACCCTCTCAAATCGCTTGTCCACGGGAAAGAGCATAATTCGCTCTGAAAATGGCAATACCACTTGTATTACCTCGTCGTCTGGCGCGTTGCGGGACTCTTCTTCTCTCCGCTCGGTGAGTTTTCTGCTTTGGACGAGTGTTTTGAGTGCACGGATTGAGCCGAGGCTTGGGTTGATGACGGCGCGCGGAGGTTTGCAGGTGGTGGTTGATTTTGTTGAGGAGAGGCATGGCCTTCGTTGTTCTGCTGGCCGTCAATGACGCGACGCTGTTCTTGGCGGCGTTCGTCAAGGATCCGTCGGTGCATAGCCTGTGCTTGGTGATCAGTTTCCAAAACTTCAAGGCGGTGCAGATATTCCCCCAGAAGCCCCTCTTGGCGGCGGATGACTTCCAGGAGATGGTCACGTGTTGGTGGCTCTTGCGGAAATGTTGGTTGAGGTCGTCCCAGCATGTGGCGTCTGGGTTGTCGTCCTGGGACGAGTGGTTCCCGGGTGTGGGGGTGGTATCTCCGCGGTGGCAGAGACGACCCCAGTTGCAGCAAATGCAGTGCAGGGCCCGTTGCTGAGGTTACACCAGGTGCAGAATTGTTAACTGGGACGGTATGGGCGGAGGATGTGCTTCTGGTTCCTACCATGATCGGTTCTTCTGCAAGCGTCAAAGATGCGAGTTTCTGGTTTCTGAAGATCCAAGAACGGGAATCTTGTTCAAGATTTCGCTCCCCACAGACGGCGCCAATGATCTTCTGAGAACCTGAGGGTGACTGGTAGCGTGGAGGACAGATTCAACGATGTTGACGGTGGCGATCCACGACGGGGCAGGGTGTACCTGCAGGGACTCCGACGCTCAACGTAAGATATCAGTTCAAACAGAGTGACGGTGGGTATGAACAGAATGCGTACCTGAGATGTATTAATCCGGGGTATATATAGAGTAAATAAGGCGGGAAAAGCCGTTATGACCGTAACGGTCTTCCGTGGTCGTCGTGGTCACGCGCTCTCAGGAGCGTGTCGATACGCGCGGGGCGTCATAGCTATGTCGAGATGTCGGGGTCTAGGAAGTGATGTCGGATAACGTGCCATCGTATCGCAATACATATAAAGTCATCGTGGTGTTAATGTCGACCTGGTGACGACGGGTCTCCTGGTTAGCTAGGTAATGTCATTATGTCGACGTGGGTAGGCGGAGGGTCATGTCTGGTAGTACCCCAGAACAGGTATTATTTATTAAATAATTATATATATAAGTGGCGGGTATGGGGCGGGTTGGGCATCATAGTGCCCGCGCCCGCGCCCGTGCCCATGAAAAAAATGCGGGCTATTGCCCGTACCCGCGCCCGTACCCGCTTTGCGGGTTTTTACCCTGCACATTGCGGGTAATTTTTGCGGGTACCCATAGGGCTTGGGCTCAATTGCCATCCCTAGATATTCCACTTTCACAAGTTAAAATGGTTTTGGTGATGAACGAGTGAAAGATTGGGAGGAGGGAGGGGGAGAAGAACAATAATGAGTGTGTTCGGTAAGTCATTTCAGCTAGCTGAAAGCTGAAATCATTTAAGTTGTGTTTGGTAAGGTAGCTTTTTTGGGTAGCTACTAGCTTTTCTTGAAAAATGTACTTTAGGTAGCTTTTTTAAAAAAAACTCCATTTTTCAGCTAGTAGCTTGAAAATTATTTACAAGTTTATCCCTCAGTCACCCCCACTTATCATATTTAATAATTAATTATGTCCTTATATATCATTTTACCATTTTCAGCTAGTTTTACTAAATACATTCAATAACTTTTCAACTTTCAGCTAGCTTTAATCTTTCAGCTTTGAGCTAACTTTAAGCTTTCAGCTAACTTTTCAACTAGTTTTACCAAACACACTCAATGTGAAAAAGAGGGAACAACGTGGAAGAAAAAGAGAGAGATAAAAAATAAAATTAAGAATTGATTTTCCTCTCTCATTGCATTATGTAATTTATAAGAAATCAATGCCAAACAAATTGATTTTCCTCACTCTTTGTTTATAAAACAATTCTATGATTTGGTGGCAAAATCTGAGACATAAAATTAATCCAATAGCCTATAAATAAAAAGTCACCGTGACTTTCTCGGGGAAACGTCACGGCCAAGAATTTTCCCTATAACAACTCTCAATTTTCAAACCCATTATATGCTTCTATGTTGGAAATCCGAAGTTTTGGGAAGCAGTGCCAGCAATAATTTTGTATTCAATATTCTAAGCTATTCACCATTCCCAAATTCATTACCTACTAATTTAAAATTTGAAATTTGAGTTTATTATTTTTAAAAAAATTAAATAGATAATTACAGTTTTAACCTCAATTTTGGTGGGAAAATCTTAGTAGAGACTCTCTTCTATTTAGAGTAAACTAGTAAATTGGTCCCTGACTTTCTTGGGTCATGCAGTTTAGTCCCTAAGAAAAAAAAAACCCTATATAGACCCTGACTTCTTGTGTTTTCTTTCACTATAGTCCAACCGTGTGTTTCCTGTTAATTTTTTATGATGTGTCACGTTTCGTGACACTGTGTCACACTATTTGTCATCGGGGCACAAAAATATCGTCATTGGAGTTGAAACCTTTCAAGCTATAAATTTAACAAAATCACACCATTTTTGTGTCATAGTGGATATTATAGTGACAAACAGTGAGACAGAACGTCACAAAATGTGACACGTAAAAAAATTAATGGAAAACACACAGTTGGACTATAGTGAAAGAAAAAACAAGAAGTCAAGGACTATATTAGGGTTTTTTATTTCTTATGGACTAAATTGCATTACCCTAAAAAAGTCAGGGACCAATTTGCTAGTTTACTCCTTCCATTTGTATATATATAAAGATTTTGTCTTCTATTCATTTTAAAGATAAATGAACTATTAACATTAAATTATTTTATTTATTTTCATCCTCAATTTTATCTTTTATTTTCATCTCTCGTCTTCCCTGATCTTTTGCTCTTATTCTCCCTTTTTCCAATCTCTCACCCACTTTGCAAGAATCAATAGAAATGTTAATTGATGAATGACTCGAACAAAAGCCAATTTGTTTTAAATCTCAAATACAAATATGATAAAAATAATAATGAAAAAACATAAGAAAAATGAAAATGAAAGGATAATATTTAAGACTTAGTGAATATTTAAATCCAAATCCATTAAAAACGGAAAAAAGAAAATCTTTTAAATTACAATTCAAATAAGGTTTAATCATTTAACAATGGGGGAAAACTCAATAGCATAAACAAAATACCGGCATGGCCAACAACTCATCAACCCCTGTCAACCTTCAAAACCAAGTTGTTATGCAGTAGTGCCACTAACAACAAGAAGAAAACAAAGATGGAGGCTTTCAATCCCAAAATGAAATGTCCATTTCAAAAGAATGGTCTTGCTGATGAACGAGTGAAAGATTGGGAGGAGGGAGGGGGAGAAGAACAATAATGAGTGTTGTACCGTATTGGGCCACTTTGGGCCCAAGGAATGCGGATAAGTCGGTATCTTGCATTCAAATTGAAATACGTAGGGATTAGATGACGTTTAAAGAATTCAAATTAAAGATCACAAGCGCCTAAAAGACAGGATCAATCAAGAGGATAAACAACAACCCAAATATGCATATAAATACCCCTTAGGGGCCATCTTGAGGGGCATGTTCCATTAATTGCAAAAAGCCTATTATTCTCAAGAGTCCTGTCTTCAGGGCCTCGAGAAATTAGGATTCATGACGTGAACATTAGCGCCCACCGTGGGGCTAGCGGTAAAACTTCTCCCGCTAACCACACTTTAAGGAAGAGTCTCAGACCCTCAATTTCGTCTAAGCAATCTCGTCATGGTTGCGACGCGGAATAACGAGGTTACAAACGAAGAAGTTGAAAAAAATGCAGACACACAGAGGGTGCTCCAGCAGTTACTGGCTTCAGTAGCCGCCTTACAACAGCAGAATCAGCAATTACAGCAACAAAACCAGAATTTCCAAGCACAATTAGAGCAGATCAGTCAGAAACAACATGGGGACGATGTGGACGAGGTCTAGCGGAGCTCCAGCCCTTTTCCTTAGAAATTCACGAAGCTGTGTTCCCCGAAAATTTTCGAGAGCCCCATTTGCCGACCTATAACGGGCTTAGTGATCCTCGGGTACATGTAACTGCGTTCAGAACCCAGATGAACAAAAGAGGGATAAGCGAGGCTTTACAATGTAAGCTCTTCTCGGGTACTTTAACTGACTCGGCGTTAATCTGGTATTTTGGGCTTCCTCCTAAGTCCGTCAATAGTCTGGTAGACTTCCTTAAAAAGTTCCAGGCCCAATTCTCGGCCAGAAAAGTCAGAAGGTTGACTACCGCCAAGTTGTTCAACATCAAGCAGCAGCCGAACGAGTCTTTGAAAGACTTTCTGGGAAGATTTAATGATGCGGCTTTACAGGTGATAAACCCAAACCCGGAAGTATTAGTGTCCGCCTTCGAAGAGGGATTGAAGCCTGGCCCTTTTAACGAGTCCTTGGCTCAGAAACCGGCCTTGACAATGGATGAGATCAGGTTTCGCGCTGACTGTTACGTGAAGGGTGAGGAAAGTAACGCGGAAAAATGAAGCCGGAATATGGTCGGACAATCTTCTGGGAATAATACCCGGCAGCAAAGGCATGGCAACTGGCAGATTTGAGGTAGAGTAGATGAGCGGCGGACTGATTTTTTCCAAAAAGGGAGAGAGGTCAAGGAAATTTTCAATACAGGAGTAACAAAAGAAAGAGCCCGACCAGGATACATGGGCCGAGACAGAGATAAATGGTGCGAGTTTCACAAGATGAGGGGGCACGAAACCGATGGTTGTTGGACTTTGAAAGCCCGAATTGACAAATTAATTAGAGAAGGGAACGACATAAGGACGTCAGAACCTTTTGAGCAGAGACCAATGGAGGCAAAGCGACAGTGCATACCTGAAGATTTCCTCAGAAGAGCGGAGGACTCCCCTGACCGAGATGAAGCAAAGCCTTCAGATGAAGCGACAATGCAAGTGAACTAATAGAGACTCTCTTCCATTTAGAGTAAACTAGTAAATTGGTCCCTGACTTTTTTAGGGTCATGCAGTTTAGTCCCTAAGAAATAAAAAACCCCAATATAGTCCCTGACTTCTTGTGTTTTCTTTCACTATAGTCCAACTGTGTGTTTCCCGTTAATTTTTTTATGATGTGTCATGTTTCGTGACACCGTGTCACACTATTTGTCATCGGGGCACAAAAATATCGTTATTGGAGTTGAAACCTTTCAAGTTATAAATTTAACAAAATCACATCATTTTTGTGTCATAGTGGATATTATAGTGACAAACAGTGAGACAGAGCGTCACTAAATGTGACATGTTGTAAAAAAAATTAATGGAAAACACATAGTTGGACTATAGTGAAAGAAAAAACAAGAAGTCAGGGACTATATTAGGGTTTTTTTTATTTCTTATGGACTAAACTGCATGACCCTAAAAAGTCAGGGACCAATTTTCTAGTTTACTCATTCCATTTTTATATATAAAGATTTTGAATACATAAACAGAAAAAAGTGTGTTTCATTCAGTTTTGTTTTTTAGTTTTTGAAAATTTTTTTCAAAACTTTTTTTATGAATGAAATGATTTATTTACAACATTTTTCAACACAAAAATAGACAAACTAAAAAACTATTTTCCAAAACATTTAAAAGTAGAAATTTAGTTTTTAAAAACTAAAAACAAACACACTTTATAAAATTGTTTTTAAAAATTGTCTATCAAACGAGTTTTTCAGTTTTTTTGTTTTTAACAATAGAAAACATTTTTTTAAAAACTAT
Organism: Sesbania bispinosa; assembly: GCA_026901365.1. Lineage (NCBI taxonomy): Eukaryota > Viridiplantae > Streptophyta > Magnoliopsida > Fabales > Fabaceae > Sesbania > Sesbania bispinosa. The sequence goes on from QLOH01001071.1 coordinate 71,411, forward strand.
AAATAAATAGACCCTAATAAACCCGTTTTCATTACAAGTTAATTTTAGAAAATTTAAATGATTCAAAATTCATTAGTTCAACTAACTTATCAAATCATATTAACTCTTTGAATGCAAAGAGGGTCAATTTTACACATTGCACAAATTGATAAGTTTAGAGAATGTGTTAATATTTGGTTAATATTCTTTGTTTGAGAAATGGAGTGAACAAGTGTTAATATTTGGTTAATATTCTTTGTTTGAGAAATGTTATTACAAATTCAAATTTATAATGTACTCACCAGTGAGCATGTGGATCAGCTAGTGTAACGTCCTAATTTCTTAATTAAAAAATAATGTATGTTGAAAGTACTATTTTCAAATTCGTGAAATGATTTCGCGCATTATTATCAATATCGACATACACATACAAACAACGTTTAGGTAATCCAACAATTGCTTAAGCATAAATTCAATACTTCAAATCAAATACATATTTGTTGCCAACAAGGCTCAAATATACATATTCAATAAATAGACATATTGGGATATGATGGTACATTTGTCCTAAAATCATAAAAGGTATCTCAGAGGACTAAGAGTGTAAACATAAAAACAAATTGAAGTCCTTTTTTCGCAAAATCTCTTTTGGGTCAACAATAATAAACTCCATTCATTGAGTTTATTTTTTGTTTACTTACAATGATAATAATATTTGGATCTGTCTAACGACAAGATTTAGGGCATAGGTTAAAGAATCAATATATAGAAATGTGAATTTAATAACTATACATTCTCAATGTTAGAAGCGGATCTTCAATGTAACAAGGGAGCCACTCAACATAAATTTTATATGTATACATATTTATATAATTATTAAAAACTATTTATATTTTTAACATACAATTTTAAGAATTTGTATGCATTATCAAGTATTTTTTAAGAATTTAATGGATACACACCGTTAGTGTAAAAAACAAATTTACACTTTCATCTAATAATATATTGTCAAATCATTTATTGAGTTTTATAATATATGATGTGTCATACTCAATAATGTGGCAATATATAAGTATATAATAGTGTAAAACATTTTACATAGTTAGTATATATTAATAAAACTCATTTTTTTATAAGTATTCTATAAAATTTATTCAATTAGGGACAATTTTATCTATTTAAATCTTGTTTGTATGATCAACTTTGTGTTAATATTGCACTTTAGATTTAGATAAATAATATAATATTATGTATTTAATCAATTATCTTTAATTACCAAAAAAAAATTAATCAATTATCTATATATTAATTTTCATACTTCTCAATGAAGGATGGGACCTTCACTCTCTCTATTCTCAATTGTAAAACAATATCCATTAAACCTTATACCTAAGCCTTTGTTGTGACACCCTTCTACCTCATACTCTTATACGTTTAATAATATCCCACAATGGGTAAAAGGTTCACATAACTCTCTTATTAAAAACCTCATTAGTTCGAAAAACTTAATTAAAATAAAACAAAACCCAAATGTATTCAAATACTCATGCAGCGGAATCTCCAAAAATATAAAAGTAACTAAACATCCTACTTATTGTGCAAAGAATCCAGAACAGTTTACAAAAACCTTCCTAACTAGAATCATAAAGAAAGAACCCCCAAAATTATGCCCTGATGTCACATATACCAGAGCACACTCCCTTAAATCAAAACTCGACACCAGTCATGTCATCATCAATACCTGTAAACATATCCACAGTATAACGGTGAGGAAAAGAATACCACTCATACATACACATAGGAGGCTACCCTATCCTCACCCACATATAAACAACATCATCATCAATCATACCACATACCCAAACATCAAATAATCCATCAGATAATAATTATCTATAAATCAACATATATCTATTCCTCTATATCATCATATAAGTCTCATACATCATTATTTACTCAGTTTCATCATCAAATATATCACATATATACATCCATCATGCATACATCAAAACTCATCATTATCATATTATAACTCAATTCATCATTAAGTATAAATCATCATCACATGCACCAAAACTCATCAACAACATTGTATAACTCTATACCATCATCGAGTATAACACATTATCATATGCACCAAAACTTATCACCAACATTATATAACTCAATACCATCATCGAGTATAACACATTATCATATGCACCAAAACTTGTCACTTCACCTACCCAAAGATCATGACTTGGAACTTCGCACAACGGGTGCACCTCGTCAATCACTCTAGTTAGTACCAAGATAGTCTACCGGTGTCACCACACACAATCCGATAGGTTGTACCCCCTCTATGGGCCCGCACAATGACATTCGACCCTAGGTTGCACCCCCTCTATGGGCCAGTACAATTCACCCCTAGGTTGCACCCCCTCTATGGGCCCGTGCATCGAACGCCCCTTCTTGATCCCCTGAGTTGTACCCCCTCTATGGGCCCGCACAACTCAGTTCACCTCCTGATTTGTACCCCCTCTGTGGGTCCACACAATTCAGGTCTCATCCCATATGCTTAAGGCATCTCTCCTAAGTTGTACCCCCTCTATGGGTCCGCACAACTTAGGTAACATCATCATCCAAAGGTGATATACACCATCATCATTATCATCATCATTATGCATCATCATGCTCATCATTAAACATTATCCTCATAAAGTGATATACATTGTTAAGATATGTAGAGATATTTTGTATGTTCTGTTAGATATAACAGTTTATTCTCCCTTGATTTCTTGTATAGTTTCCTTATTTAGGTTGATCCTAATCCAAAAACTCTAGGGATTTGATTCTGTCATAGCATGTATATATATGTGTGTTGTATCTGTTATTCTGTATCAATAAAGTATACACTTTAAGTTGGTATCAGAGCCTATCCTAAATCCGTTGTTATTAGGCCCCCACCCCTTGATATGTCCATGCTCCAGATGTCCAGCCCTGGGCGTGAGGGGGTGTGTTGGAAAGTCCCACATTGACTAGGGATAAGGCCATTTAATAGTATATAAGCCTTGTGCAGTCCTCACCCTAAAAGTTAGCTTTTGGGGTTGAGTTAGGCCCAAGTCCAAAATCTAAGATACACTATCATCATTAACATCATCATCATAAAGTGATATACACTATCATCATTAATCACATTGCATATTATGCACACCAAAACATCATCAATCACATGGCATATTCACCAATCATTATGCACACCCAATCATCATCAATCACATTGCATATTCACCAATCATTATGCACACCAAATCATCATCAACACCATAATCATAATAAAACATTATCAAACAACATCAATCATCATCAAACCCTCGTTAACCCATTTTCACTATTCTCATTCAATCCATTCAAGTTTCATCAATAATCATAGAATTCATCAATAATCACAAGTTTTCATCATTCATACTCAATATAAACATTAATCAATTCGAATTTAAGCCTTAAAGGGTCTTATGGTTGCCCTCACTACCCAAGCACCCCTACATGCATATACAAGTAGCACCCTCTCCCCCACCGTACCTTAAGCGAAGATCGATTACAACAAGGAAGTCCCTTTCTTGGTTCTTGATGCTCACTCTGCAGCAATCCTCTCTTGAGACTCGTTTTCTCCCCTAGCGTTTTGCTCTCTGACGATAATACGAATAAGGATTAGGGTGACTGATAACCCCTCCTTACTAGAATGCCTAATTGGGCTTGGGCCCACTCTCAACCCCCTTCTCCTCTTTTAAATTTAAGCTAACTTTATGGATAAAACTAATAATAATATTGATCCCATTATTTATTCATCTATTTAATTAATTATTTCCTCTACTTATTTATTTAATTTAATTAATATTTTACTTAATAAGATTTTAGGATGTTACATTTGTGCTTAAAATTTAATTTGAATATTGATCATTCTCTCATAATCCCAAAAAACATGATTAACCAAGTGGTACTTTCTATATTAAGGTACGTAAAGTCGAAACAATTTTTAAATAAACTTCCTTGTTTTTTTTTTTTGCATTAAGAAGCTTAATTAACATGATTAATTTTTTTTAGGTGAACATTAGGTAACTATATTCTAATACATGAATTTCATTTTAAGAAGTAGACCAAATACTATGTTGTTTATAAACTTCACATTTTTTTAACTATAGGTATTGACCAATTATGTAATGAGTTTTCTATTTCTGCTATTTGTAATTCTTTATCCTTATTATTATTATTATCGGAAGAAGATTCTTCTTGAGGGGTTCTAATTACTATTTTAATGATATTAAAAGATATAAGACTTAAAAAATTTGATGATTTAGTAATAGCTATATTATTTACATGATGACCCTACCTTCTTTAATTGTTATCCTAATTTTTCTATGAATATAAGAAATGATAAAACAAGTAATGCCATTAAATTATATGTTAAAATTCCTGAAGAAATAATAGATGAAGTATCAGGACCTATACAAATAATTTATAGGATTTATTATAAATAACAAAAATAGACTATAATTATAAAGCCTTAAGATCTTCTCCAAAAGATGAAACAATACTAGTAGAAGCAAACTTAAGAAAATCCTCAGTACAAATTCCTAAAAAATTAAGTCATAAAGAAATAATAAATAAAATTCCAGAAAAATGAATTTTAGAAGATGTAGTTTCCGAACCAAATATTTATAACACTCAAAATAGAGAAATAATTCAAGAAGGATCTAATATTAGACTTAGAATGAATAGATCAACTTCTTTAAAAATTCGTGAATCTCAAATATTAAAACCAACCTCTTCCAGACATTCAGTAGACGGATCTACCATTAATGTAGACGTAAGAGGATTAGATAACTCTATACCAAAGATATCAAAACCTTTATATCAAGAAACGTCTAAATCTGAGTCAACTCAATACTCACCTGCTGCATCACAAATATTAAATACTTTAACTAGAGAATTACCCTTTGAAATAGATAAAGAATGGATCAGGCAAGACTTTAATGCTGATTATAATAAGAATCTAAGAGATTGGTACTTTTCAACATATAATAAAGAACAAGTGATATTATTTAGGGAAAGATATTATAATTATATGGAAGAAAATAAGATAAATATTTATTTATTTGATTGGTTTAAAAATTACAGTGGAGAAACGCTAATAAAAGAATAAAAAAATTTGTATCCTTTAAATAAATTAACTAATACTTGGAAAACTATAAATAATCAAGTAGTAGAATCAGAATACCCTCCAAATCAAGGAATAAACTTACAAATAACAAAAGATTTAGAAATTGAAGCCAGTCCTTATAAAGATATTAATAATGAAGAGAAATCCGTAGAAAAGAGGGATATTAAGAAAATACACTCTCAATTAAATTATTCAAATCTTATGTTAGAAATAGTATCAAAACATTTAACTAGAATAGAAACAATACAAAATAAAGATGTCCCAAGTACTAGTTCAACGGTAAAACCTCATGTTAAACCTATTTATAAATTAATTAATGTTCCTAGAAAAGAATTAGAAGCCATAAAATTTGAAAGTAAACTGATATTAAAGTAGAAGAAATAAGAAAGAAATTAGAAAATCTAAATTTAGAAAAAATCACAATATATACAATAAATAAAGACTCAAAATTATCTGTTAATAAATTAAGAAGTTTTCCTAAATTAAGGAACTATTATCCAAGACCTTCTCCGGCTGATGTTCAATTTGAAGAAAGAGGAGAGTTGGTTCAAAACTCTTTTTCTGGGGGGGATATATGTGAATGGAATTTAGACGACTTAAGTGAACAATCAATATTAGATTTAACCTGTCAAATGTCTATGGATGTGAATGGAATTTAGACGGCTTAAGTGAACAATCAATATTAGATTTAACCTGTCAAATGTCTATGGCAGCAACTGCCTATAAGTCAAAAGGTTGTTCAGATAAAAGTGCAGCTTTAGCAATAATTCATGGATTTACAGGACAGTTAAAAGGATGGTGGGATAATTTGTGTAATGAAGAAGATAGGAATGCAATATTAAGTAGTATAAAGTCAGAAACCAATGAAGAAGATGTAGTCGCTACTTTAATATATTCAATAATTCAAATTTTTGTAGGAGATCCAAATGTATTTAAAGAAAGAGCTGCTAGTCAATTAGCTAATTTATATTGTCCAACAATGTCAGATTATAGGTGGTATAAAGATACATTTTTATAAAAAATAACATCAAGAGAGGATGGATTTGCGGGATTTTGGAAAGAAAGATTTATAGCTGAACTTCCTAAATTATTTTCAGAAAAAGTAAAAATAAATTTAGAAAAACATTTTGGTAAACCTGTTATGTATAATATATTAACATATGGTCAAATTCATAATATTATAATAGAGACATGAATTCAAGTTTGTACAGATTTTAAATTACAAAATAAAATGAGAAAAGAAAATATGACTAACAAAAGAGAATTAGGAACTTTTTGTCAACAATATAGCGTAGAAGTTATTAAGGCTCCTAGCGCTCATTTAAAGAGAAAAAAATAAAACTATAAACAAGTTTCTCATAAAAGAAATACTATAGACAACCTTATAAAAGACCTAATAAACAAGATTATTATAAAAATCAGAAGAATTACTCAAAAACTAAAAAAACAAACTAATAATAAAAAGACTTATAAGAAAAATAATACTTGTTGGAAATGTGGAAAAATAGGTCACTTTGTAAATAAATGCAAGAGTTGAACAAAAAATTAATGAATTAGAAATAGATGAAAAATTAAAACAAGGCCTTATGAATATTTTACTTAATTCAGAATCAGAAACTTCTTCAGAAATAGAAGAAGAGTTTGATAGTGAAAAATCAATATATCATTTAGAAGTTACTTCTGTGTCTTCTTCGGAAACAGAAGAAAACTCGGATGATAATGAAAATTGCTTAGGACCAAAACTATGTACGTAGTTGTAGTAAGTGTAAAACTATTAATGTATTAACAAGAGACCAAGCTTCAACATTAATATCAATAATAGATAAATTAGAAGATTCTCCATTAAAAAATGAATTTCTAACAATTAAGTAATTTAATAACTAAAGAAGTAAAATCAAGAGAAGTAAAAGTTGTAAATATGAAAGAAATATATGATAGATTTAAGAATAATAATAGTCAAGTAACCATAAAAGATATGCAAGAAGAAATAAAATACTAAAGCAGGAAATACAGGAATTAAAGCAAAATGATATTTCTTTATAATACAAATTATTAGAATTAGAAGGAAGAAGTATATTACAACATCAAGCTAAGAAACAAATTACTAGAGAAGAAATTAACGAGGAAGAATCAAGCGATAACTATTTAAACCTATTGTCCATAATAACTACTTATAAATGGCATTGTAATGTAACATTAATCATAAAAGGAGAAACATTTAAAATGACAGCTCTAATAGACTCAGACGCTGATGTAAATTGTATACAAAAAGGGTTAATACCAACTAAATATTATGAAAAAACTAAAGAAGGAGTCACGAGTGCTAATGGCACTAGCATGCAAATTCAATATAAACTTTCTAATGCTAAAATATGTAAAGAAAAAATTTGTTATAATACTTCCTTTGTATTAGTAAAAAATATAAATTATCCTTTAATACTAGGAACTCCATTTTTAACATTAATATATCCGTTCTCCGTAACTGAGAAAGGAATAGAAACAACTTTAGGAAAAACAATATGCTTTGAGTTTATTAGACCTCCAAGATCTAGAGAATTAAATTTATTAAAAAATCATCTATTAGCCAAATAAACTTAATAAAAAGAAAAACTAAACATATAAATCTATTAAATAAAGAAATTCAATACAAGAGGATAGAAGAACAAATCAATAGTGATAATATTAAAAAAATTATAAAAAACTTTAAAAAATAAATAGAAAAAGAAATTTGTGAAACAAACCCAATAGCTTTCTGGCATAGAAAGAGATATGAAGTAGCATTACTCTATATAGAAGGATTTAATGAAAAGGACATTCCAACAAAAGCAAGACCTATTCAAATGAATGCAACCTACTTAGAATATTGTAAAAAAGAAATATAAGAATATCTAGATAAAGGGTTAATTAGAAAATCAAAATCTCCTTGGAGTTGTTCTGGATTCTATGTAATGAATGCATCCGAACAAGAAAGAGGAGCACCAAGATTAGTAATTAATTATAAACCCCTTAATAAAGTATTAAAATGGATAAAATATCCTTTACCCAATAAAAATGATCTTATTAAAAGATTAAAAGATGCAAAGGTATTTTCAAAATTTGATATGAAATCCGGTTATTATCGAATATCTATTAAAGAAGATAAATACAAAACTGCTTTTGTAGTTCCTTTTGGGCATTACGAATGGGATGTGATGCCACAAGGACTTAAAAATGATCCAAGTGAATTTCAAAACATAATGAACGATATATTTTATCCTCATATGAGTTTTCAATAGTTTATTTAGATGATGTATTGATTTTTTCAAAAATATAAATCGACATATAGAACATTTAAATAAATTTATACAAATTATAAAATAAAATGGATTAGTAGTATCTGCTAAGAAAATTAAAATATTTCAAACAAAAATAAGATTCTTAGGTTTTGAAATATTTCAAGAAACAATAACCCCAATCCAAAGAATATTAGATTTTGCAGAAAAATTTCCAAATGAAATAAAAGATAAAACTCAATTACAAAGATTTCTAGGATGTGTCAATTACGTAGCAGATTTTAGCCCAAATATAAGAATTATTTGTGTCCCTCTATATAAGAGACTAAAAAAGAATCCTCCAAATTGGAATGAAAATCTAACAGAGACTATAATAAAAATAAAGTCAATAGTTAAAAGACTTCCATGCTTAGGAATACTAGATCCTAATGCATTTTAATAGTTGAAACTGATGCATCGGACATAGGTTATGGTGGAGTGTTAAAACAAAAGAGTCATCCCTTAGGTAAAGAACAAATAGTAAGATACCATTTTGGAGTCTGGAATTCTTCACAACAAAAATATTCCACAATTAAACAAGAAATTCTTTCAATAGTTTTATGTGTTCAAAAATTTCAAGATGATTTATTTAGCAAAAAGTTTTTATTAAGAACTGATTGTAAAGCTGCTCCTAGTGTTTTACAAAAAGATGTTAAAAATTTGGTTTCAAAGCATATTTTTGCTCGATGGCAATCTTTACTATCTTGTTTTGATTTTGATATTGAACATATCAAAGGAAAAAAATAATTCTTTACCCGATTATTTAACAAGAGAATTTTTACGGGGATCAAAATGAGTAAACCTGTTGAAAAAGATCAATATGGTCCCCCACTGGGATCAAATAAAGCTACTCCATCAATAATCAATAAGGCATCGCCTTCAGCACTCAATAAAGGTAAAGCTTTATCTCCTCCATCACCAATACCAATTACTCCTACTATGACTCCTAGAGTCAGGCAAGACTCAATACGTCCAACCATATCTTCAATAATTAATACACCATTACCTCACAGTGTGTTCAATAGCCCATTAGTTAACCTCTCCAACAAATTTACTCCTTTATCCTACCACAATACTCTTATCGGACCAAAAGATTTTATTTCTCAACAAAAAAGAAGATGACCATTACATTGAAAAAGATGATGTCTTAGAAATAATACCCTTAGAAAAAGCCCGGAATAATAACTCTCCAAAACAATTAGCATCTTCACTATTTCCTCCAAATTTCCATTACCCTCCCTCATCACCCTTCTAAAACTAGAACCTTTTATGAATTTATCCTTGTCGATACAGATTCAATAGAGGTAACCCACAATAAAGATGACAAGGGAATCATCCAATTCTCCAAAATAAAATCCTACAAATATTATCCCCATCAGATTGGAACCAGCCTCTTTATAATTACAAATCCTTTTCAAGATCTTTTAATCCGCAACAATATAATTATTATGACTATATGGATGCATGGAGAAATGTCCTCTTCTTAAGTCCGGATAGTCATTCTTGGTTTATCTGGTTCAAAAGAGGAATTTCGCTAAAATTTCCAAAATGGTTTATGAGTTGGTTTGTAGATTTTGGACTGTTACCATCTTTCTTCCTCCACAAGTAGAAGAAGTTTATCAATATTTTAAAGAAAATTCAATATTTGTACAAGATTACAGATTTATCTCTTTCATAGCTACTCAGGGTATTGCGTGGATCTTGAGTTGGGATTATGTTTATGCCTTGAAATATGAACATACTGACTTAAAGGTGCTAGCAAGACAAATTAAAATAAAATGGTGGAAGAAGTTCAACATGGAGCTGTTAAATAAGCAAAAAATCAATGAGTGGTTAAAGTCTCACAAAGAGACAAAATTACCAGAGGTGAAGGAAGCAGCAAAAGAAGCATTATTTCTAGCAGAAAAACAAAAGATCATGGCAGAACTTGCTTAAGCTACTTCGCAAGAGGAGTTTGAAGAAAGGTTAAAGTTAGTCAGAGCAATACTAGATCCTACGGCTCGAGAAGAGTCAGATGAGAGCACTTCCCAGTCAAATCCATATCTTCGCAAAGGAGATATGTTTGATTAAAGAAGCCAATCAAAAGTGTCGGCAACAGACAAGGTGTCAGCAGTATTAAAGGCACGTGCATAAGAATCATAATAATTTGAATTATTGTATTACTTTCGGGCTTTCCTGTTTTGCCCTTCAATTATTTTACTTTTCAAGGATAACGATGTAATTTTTAGAAGACTCCTTTGCCTATATCAGGGATGATTCTCACCTCCTTGAGGGCAGAGCGAATTTAGAGCAAAAAACAGATCCTTGTAATTCTCTCAAAAAATTCTCAAACAATGATGTACTCAGTTTTTATCTTTTCAAATGAGTTCTCTTCCTCTTCTTCAATCATCAACCTTTAAAGCTTTTCTGTCAATTTTCATTGTAAGTTTCCTGCTTCTGCAAAACTGGTATCAGAGCCTTTTCTCCTAGAGGGAAGAGGACTCTGGTTTTAATTACTAATATTCTTTATTCTTTACTTTTAACTTAAATACTAGTGTTTTTATATTCAAGGTATTTTATCTTTAAATTAGTGTTTGGTGTAGCACTGGGAATAATAACAGTAATATTAACAATAATAATAACTAAAAATAGTAGTAAAAATGACAATAATAACAATAATAATAATATAATATTAAAAAGAATGAATGAATGACGAATGATAATGCACAATAATAACAATATATTAACAATAATAATAACAGTAATAACAAATAGTAATAATAACAATAGTAGGCAGCAGTAGCAGTAGCAGTAGCGTCAGTAGTAGTAGTAGTAGTAGTAGTAGTAGTAGTAGTAGAAGTAGCAGTAGCAGTAGTAGCAGTAGCAGGTAGTGGCAGTAGTAGGAGTAGCAGTAGCAGTAGTAGCAGTAGCAGTAGTAGTAGTGGCAGTAGTAGTAGTAGCAGTAGCAGTAGTAGCAGTAGGAGTAGGCAGTAGCAGTAGCAGTAGTAGTAGTAGTAGCAGTAGTAGTAGCAGTAGTAGTGGGAGCAGTAGCAGTAGCAGTAGTAGGAGTAAGCAGTAGCAGTAGCAGTAGCAGTAGTAGCAGTAGTAGGAGTAGTAGCAGTCGCAGTAGCAGTAGTAGCAGTAGTAGGAGTAGTAGCAGTAGTAGTAGCATTAGCATAGCGTAGTAGCAGTAGCAGTAGAGCAGTAGCAGTAGTGTAGTAGTAGCAGTAGTAGTAGCAGTAGTATGGGGAGCAGTAGCAGTAGCAGTAGTAGGATAGGCAGTAGCAGTATCAGGAGTCGCAGTAGCAGAAGTAGCGGTAGCAGTAGTAGTAGTAGGCAGTAGTAGTAGTAGTGGTAGCAGTAGCAGAGTAGTAGCAGTAGCATAGCAGAAGTAGCGGTAGTAGTGGTAGCAGTAGTAGTAGTAGTGGTAGCAGTAGCAGTAGCAGTGGTAGTAGCAGGTAGCAGTAGTAAGTGGTAGCAGTAGCAGTAGCAGTAGTAGTAGTAGTAGTAGCAGTAGCGTATAGCAGTAGCAGTAGTAGTAGTAGCAGTAGTAGTAGTAGCAGTAGTAGTAGCAGTAGCAGTAGCAGTAGTAGGAGTAGCAGTAGCAGTAGCAGTAGTCGCAGTAGCAGTAGTAGCATAGCATAGTAGTAGTAGCAGTAGCTGTAGCAGTAGCAGTAGTAGCAGTAGCAGTAGTAGCATAGCAGTAGTAGTAGTAAGCAGTAGCAGTAGTAGCAGTAGCAGTAGTAGCAGTAGTAGCAGTAGCAGTAGTAGTAGTAGTAGTAGTAGTAGTAGTAGTATTAGTAGTAGTATAGTAGTTAGTAGCAGTAGCAGTAGCAGAGTAGCAGTAGCAGTAGTAGTAGTAGTAGTCGTAGCAGTAGCAGTAGTAGCAGTAGTATAGCAGTAGTAGTATAGTAGTAGCAGTAGTAGCAGTCGTAGTAGTAGTGGCAGTAGTAGTAGTAGTAGTGGTAGTAGTAGCAGTAGTAGTAGTAGCAGTAGTAGTAGTAGTAGTAGCAGTAGCAGTAGCAGTGGTAGTAATATAGTGGCAGTAGTAGTCGTCGTAGTAGTAGTAGTAGTATAGTAGTGGTAGCAGTAGTAGTAGTAGTGGTAGTAGTAGCAGTAGCAGTGGTAGTAGCAGTAGCAGTAGTATGGTAGCAGTAGCAGTAGTAGTAGTAGTAGTACAGTAGCAGTAGTAGCAGTAGCAGTAGTAGTAGTAGCAGTAGTAGTAGCAGTATAGTGGTAGCAGTAGCAGTAGCAGTTAGTAGGAGTAGCAGTAGCAGTAGCAGTAGTCGCAGTAGCAGTAGTAGCAGTAGCAGTAGTAGTATAGCAGTAGTAAGTAGTAGCTGTAGCAGTAGCAGTAGTACAGTAGCAGTAGTAGCAGTAGCAGTAGCAGTAGTAGCAGTAGCAGTAGTAGTAGTAGTAGTAGCAGTAGCAGTAGTAGCAGTAGCAGTAGCAGTAGTAGCAGTAGTAGTAGCAGTAGTAGTGGTAGCAGTAGCAGTAGCAGTAGTAGGAGGTAGCAGTAGCAGTACAGTAGCCGCAGTAGCAGTAGTAAGCAGTAGCAGTAGCAGTAGTAGCAGTAGCAGTAGTAGCTGTAGCAGTAGCAGTAGTAGCAGTAGCAGTAGTAGCAGTAGCAGTAGTAGTAGTAGCAGGTAGCAGTAGTAGCGTCAGTAGGCAGTATAGTAGTAGTAGTAGTATTAGTAGTAGTAGTAGTAGTAGTAGAACATGCAGACACTATTTTGTTTTTTTAAAGCAAATAAAAGAAACATGCTACCACTAGTAGTAGTAGTAGTAGTAGTAGCAGTATAGTAGTAGTAGTAGTATAGCAGTAGTCGCAGTAGCAGTAGTAGCATAGTCGCAGTAGCAGTAGCAGTAGTAGCAGTAGCAGTAGCAGTAGTAGTAGTAGTAGCTGTAGCAGTAGTAGCAGTAGCAGTAGTAGCAGTAGCAGTAGTAGCATAGCAGTAGCAGCAGTAGCAGTAGCAGTAGTAGTAGTAGTAGTAGTAGTAGTAGTAGTAGTAGTAGTAGTAGTAGTAGTAGTAGCAGTAGTAGTAGTAGTAGCAGTAGCATAGTAGCAGTAGCAGTAGTAGTAGTAGCAGTAGGAGTAGTAGCAGTAGCAGTAGTAGTGGTAGTAGTAGTAGTGGCAGTAGTAGTAGTAGTAGCAGTAGTAGCAGTAGCAGTAGTAGTAGTAGTAGTAGTAGTAGTATAGTAGTATAGTAGTAGTAGTAGCAGTAGCAGTAGCATACAGTAGCAGTAGTAGTAGTAGCAGTAGCAGTAGTAGTAGTGTAGTAGTAGTAGTAGTAGTAGTAGTAGTAGTAGTAGCAGTAGCAGTAGCAGTACAGTAGCAGTAGCAGTAGCAGTAGCAGTAGCAGTAGCAGTAGCAGTAGTAGTAGTAGTAGTAGTATAGTAGTAGTAGTAGTAGTAGCAGTAGCAGTCGTAGCAGTAGCAGCAGTAGCAGTAGCATAGTATAGTAGCAGTAGCAGTAGTAGTAGTAGTAGTAGTAGTAGTATAGTAGTAGTCGTAGTATAGTAGTAGTAGTAGTCGTAGTAGTAGTAGTAGTAGTAGTAGTAGTAGTAGTATAGTAGTAGTAGTAGTAGTAGTAGCAGTAGCAGTCGTAGCAGTAGCAGTAGTAGCAGTAGCAGTAGTAGTAGTAGCAGTAGTAGTAGTAGCAGTAGCAGTAGTAGCAGTAGCAGTAGTAGTAGTAGTAGTAGTAGTAGTAGTAGTAGTAGTAGTAGTAGTAGGCTAGTAGCAGTAGTAGTAGTAGCAGTAGAGCAGAGTAGCAGTAGTAGTAGCAGTAGCAGTAGTAGTAGTAGTAGTAGTAGTAGTAGTAGAAACATGCAGACACTATTTTGTTTTTTTAAAGCAAATAAAAGTAATTTTCAAATTGGGGGGCTCTCAAGGCTCCAGGCCCTGATGGATTCAATGGGTTATTTTTCCAAAAGCACTGGGATACAGTCAAGCCTGATGTTTGTAAAATTGTTCAGGATTTTTTCACTACGGGCAACATACATGAAAAGATCAATGAGATAGTGGTTGCCCTAGTTCCTAAAATTCCCCAAGCTGAAAGCATCAATCAAACTTAGGCCCATTAGTTGCTGTAATTTTATCTATAAGGTCATCTCCAAAATTTTGGTGTCTAGAATGAAGCCTTTCATGAATAGTCTAATCTCCCAAAACCAATCAGCTTTTGTGGGAGATGGACAGATTCAAGACAATCTGTTGGTTGCTCAAGAAGTTTTTCATTGGCTGAAAAAGAGGGCTAGACATCAGAGATGTTCGGCTGCTCTTAAACTGGATCTTTTTAAGGCTTATGATAGATTAGAATGGCCTTTTCTAAAACAATGTCTAGCTGCCTATGGTTTCTGTGATAAGTGGATCCAACTGATCATGAGTCTTGTTTCATTTGTGTCTTATAGGTTCAAAGTGAATGGTCATGAAACTAAAAAAACTCTATCCAGAAGAGGGTTAAGACAGGGGGACCCACTGTCCCCCTATCCGTTTATTTTGGCTATGAACGTCCTATCTCATATGTTTAATTTTTCCAAGGAGCAAGGGGTTGTTGAAGGGATTTCTTTGGCTCCCCAAGCTCCCCCACTAACCCATCTATTCTTTGCAGATGATGCAGTGATTTTCCTAAAGACTACAACACAGGAATTTTGGCAGGCAACACATATTATGAATACCTTCTCCAGCTCCTCAGGTCAAAAATCAATCTGGGGAAATCTGGCCTTATATTTGGCAGTATGATGGCTCCGGACATTAAGGCCCAGTTACAAGACATTATAGGAGTCCAAGAATGGTTGAACCCAGGTCGTTACCTGGGCCTTCCAGCAGAATGGGGTAGAAGCAGATTTAATAATTTGAACTGGATTAAGGAACGAATTCAGAACAAGATAGAAGGTTGGAAGGAGAATCTTTTAACAATAATATTAACAATAATAATAACAAAAATAATAATAAAAATGACAATAATAACAACAATATAAAATATAATATTAAAAATAATAATGAATGACGAATGATAATGACAATAATAATAACAGTAATAACAAATAATAATAATAATAATAATAATAATAATAAAAAAGATTGGGCCTCAAATATCATTACCATCCCAAACTCAGAGTAAAAGAATCATAAAGCAAGTAAAAATGAATACATCAGATAGAAGAAAACAAACTGGACCTCAGAATTTCATCACTTGCCCAAAATAAGAAACAAAGAAACACAGACCAAATAAAAATAAGACCAGCAAAGGATTTTTTGTTTTGTAAAAACTAGCAAAGGACCTACAAAAACAAAAAAAAAAAAAGTGGGCCTTAGCGGTCTTCATCAGCCTAGAAACATGCAGACACTGTTTTTTTTTTTAAAGCAAATAAAAGTAAAACAAAAACCCTCTGCTCTCACACTCAAATCTGTTAGGGTTCATTGCAAATGGGGTAAGAGTGAAAAGGGGCAAAGGGAGGCGGCCATGGTGGGGAGAAGAGCGCGCGGCCGCAAGGGATGGTGCGGCCAAACAGTGGCCGCGAAGGTGAGGGGGTGGTGCGGCTGCGTTCTGCACCGCGGTGGGGATGGCCGCGCGTGCGGCCGCTGACAAAGAGAGGAGCGCGCACGGCAGCACTGGTTGGGGACGCATGCGCTCAGCGGCGGCATGGCAGTGGCAGATCTGCACGGGGGAAGACACAAGGGGCGCGGAACGGTGGCCGCGCGGCCACGCGACGGAGGAGCTGCAGCCAAACACGGTGGATGGCGCGGTGATGGACTGGGTGATAGGGGGTTGCGCGCGGCGGGGCTGCCGCGGCTGTGTTGCGAACAGAGGGTGAGCGCGCACAGTATCACGCGAGGTTAGCGGCCGCGGCGGGGACTGTGATGGTGATGACGACCGTATGCGAACCGTGGGGAGGACATAGCGGCGGCGGTGTGGCAAGGCTGCTGGCCGCGCGAAGGTGGGGAGTCTCCCTCTGTTTTTTTTCTGATCCTTGTTTGGTTCTCTAATTTTCAACTCTCTCTTTTGATTTGCTGATTTTTCTGGTTATAGGAACTAGAGGATGTAGATGTGGAGTAGCTGGTGGTGACTTAAGGGGGTCAAGGACAGTGCCTACTTTTGTTATTTTGTCTCTATTTTTGTTGTATTGGGACTCTATAAACTTGATTAAAATTGTGTGTTGCTGGACTTCTTTTGAAATTATTGGTTGAGTGTGGTAACACAAATGATTTGTGTAGTAGTGATGGTGCTGGATCACCGCAGCTGATGGTGGTTTTACAGGCTGCTATTTTTCTCAGCTTGTATCTATTTATGTTCTTTTTTTATTTACAAAATGTTTGTAAAGTGACTATGAAAATTATTTGTTGCTGAACAGGGGTGTGTTGTGTGTATGGTTTTATGAGGGTGAATGTGGTATGGTATGGTGACAATGAAAACTTGTGAAAATCATGAGATTATAACATGAATATGAGTGATTTCATGGAGAAATAAAATGAGGGATAAATGGTTCAAGAGAATTTATGTCTCTTTGTGATGAGCTTTCTGTATTTTGTACACTCCTTCTATTCCTTCTATTCTTACGGTTCTTTCTTTTTTTTCTCTCAATGCATTAGGACTCAAAATTCCCAATTTTTGCCTTCAGCCTTAGAATCCCCCTCCTCTTCTTGACCACCTTAGCTCTCTATTTATACTACAAAATGAATAGAAATTTCCATTATTTTTCTTTCAATAATTGACATCATGCGCTGGAAATCAACATATTTTTGTTATTATTTTTTTAAAAAAATTGTGTTGTCAGGATGGGCTTTTCAGCCCAAAAAACATAACTACCCAAAAAGCATAATAATGTTTAACAAATTAATTTAGTCAATTAATTGAATAATTAATTAATTAATTTATCAAATGATTTTTATTCATTAATTAATCAATTGATTATTTATAGAATAATCAGTGAATTAACTAATTAATGCATTTTTGGGTAAATTAAAAATGTAATTTTTTACAAATTGAAATAGGTTGCAAATAGCTTCTGGACAAAATTGAGTGCTGACATTAGACTTTTCAAAAACTCTTTTCTTGGAAATTTACGATCAATCTTGTGTTTCCTAAACAAAGAAAGATGACTCAGAATGAAAAGATTTATCAGTACCAGCCCCTTAGCCTAATTTTCGTTGCCTAATTTTCCAACGAAGAACCTTAGAATCACTAATGGGTCAGACATAGGATATGTAGGCATCTCTTCATCTTATTCCAAAAGAATAGCATTGAACATTGCCACATCAAGACTATTAACCAATTGCTCCATAACCTACCACCACAACAAAAGTCTTATTTCAATTCAATTTATTTTTAAAAAAGATAGGAACAAATTAAGATACACTAAGGTTTGGAGTAACAAGGTTCTAAAAAGTACACTATTAAAAGAAAAAGGACAGTAGCAGGCCTAAAATACCACCATCTTCAGAAAGCAAAGGCAAGAGTTTTTTTAATGTTTTCTTCAACCTATTACCTTTCTATATTCTCAATCAAGTACAACACTTCCACCTCCTAAATTAAGACAGTACTTTAATGCGATTACACAAATAAACATCAACTAAATTATAGCACAAGCAATTACAACAGTAATAAGATTAAATACAGGTTGAAAATGCACAACATGATTTGCTTGCTTCATCTGAATTGTTTCAGAAGATACCAAACAAAACAAATAGAAGTTAAAAATATGAATTCACCTGGACTAAACTGCTCTCCTTTTGAAAGTTCCACTACTTTGAATTTAAGAAAAGCAAAGTCAATCAAGAAATCTAAATTCCTACATTGAAGAAAACTCAATAGCAAAATAAGAACAAATTCGATACAGAGGTTCAAAGTCATTTCAAATATAAGTTCACGAAATCAGTCATCCAAAATAAGACTTATAAGTTCACATGCTTCTAACCTCAAATGCCTATAAATGAAATTAGTCATTTCAAATATAAGTTCATGAAAATGCTAACAAATATAGAAGCAAAATAAGACTTGCATTAGCCTCAATCATCGAAAATTAACCAGAACGGTGCAATATTACATTACTTTGTCCAATACACAATTGTCCTAAACCAAAATTCAAGAAAAAAAAATCAAATACAAGCAAAAGCCTCAATCAAGATTAATAGTCGTCGAAGAAGTCGCTTCAGGTGGAGATGTCATCTTTGTAAAAAGAAAAAAAAAATACGAGGTGGTAACAGTGTAATTGTTCCATAGGAAACTGGCGTAGTAGAATTGAATATTCTGCGGTCTCCCGCAAAGGATATTCCATGGGATCGCCAAGTAACGACATCTGTTTAAAAAACTAACATGTCAATTCCATCCTTATCTCCCTCCTCAACTCGTTTACAAGGTATGACCATATCCCATTCGAGAAGAAACGTTTTTTTGCACTTCCTTAATAGTTAGTTTTAAATCTCGTATCTTATGCTTGACGAAATTTTAGCAGCATTTCCAATTGGTCTCCAAATGCACAACTTGAACATGGTTACATATACCATGATCAAGCATGCACCCAGAAACAATGAGAAATGTAGTGAACCAAAATTTCGCCAGGTATAAGATATGAGATTTAAAACTAACTATTAACAAGTGCAATAAAAAATGTTTCTTTCCAAACTATCCGACTAGGACAATTCAAGATTAAATTTTAATGAGCCTACTAATTAATATTTAATCTCGAATAGGAAACTAAGGTTTTTCTCAAATTTAACATAAAATCACGTTGTAATCAAATCATTGTCACAATATTTTGCAGAAGACCTAAAGTATAAGAAATGAAACAAAAAAACATGACGCACAAAACAATATTGTACAGACACAAGAATAATAGTCCACCGAAATCAATTACATAAACTTGCAGCTGCAGAAAATGAACATAAATATCTTATTGTAGATAAATAACCAGCTATTTCAGCATCATTTTGAGGTCTGTTGAAGGGAAGTGAAACTAGTTTAGATAAACTAATGTATACAATTAGGAAAAATACTTTAGCAAAAAAGAAACAGGGAAGACAATTGGCTTAAACATGTGTGCCACTTGGAATTAAATTAAGGCAACAAAAGAACCACACAAGAAGTATCGTTCAAATTCCATAAAAACTACACTGATATACCCAATGATAATGATATTTTGGCACCATCCTGAACAACATTTAGCATACCAATCAGTGCAAAAACTATATAAATGCAAATAAGACCAAACTTTTCATATCTGTTGATAATTAAGTTATCACCTCACACAGGGCCAGTATGTTCTTCATCCACAACTAAGGTTAGAAAGAAGAGAATATAGTTTTTAAAATTAGAAAGAAGGATTCTGTAATTTGAACAAGAGAAGTCTAATTTATTCTTAATTATATTTTTTATTCTCTATAATTAGTCATTAGACTCATTACATATTACTTTAAATAACAGTTGATAAATAACAAAGGAAGTATGTAGCTTTCATAGAAGACGACATCCAATTCCATTGCCTAATGATGCGTATTGGGATCTGTTCCATACAAAAAAAAAATAATTAAAATATAAACTTAATGAGGGAAGAAAAGAAACAATACCCTTTCCTTGCACTCAGTTTTCGTTTGCTCCAATTCTCAAATAGCACGTGTTCTACGAGCTTCAAAAGCCTTCAACTCTTGTTCTTATATTTCTTTTTCAATGGAATCCTCTTACTCTTACTCTTTGTAAACCAACAATCCCATTAAATAACAATAATAATAAGAAGAAGAAGAAGAATCGAGTTTAGTTAAGTGAGAAACTAGCTTGCTCTTTCCCTTCTTCACCATTAAGCAAAAACCCACATGGCTTCTTACTTCAGAGAAGAAATCCCTATGTTTTAACCCACTAAATTCACGTAGAGGAAGCAATTCATGTAGGATTTGAACAAAAAACACAAAATATCAAAAACCCACCATTGTTCGACCCGGTTTCAACTCTTTGCATGAACTCGAAGCTTTCCAAAAGGGGATTTAGGGCTTACGCTTTGTAATGAAGTGGAGGATGAGAAGAGATTGAAGAATTAGGGTTCACGATTCACAATTTAGTATTATGGTTCTTCAAGATTTGGGGATTGAGGTGAATAGGAAATCAAAATGAGAGAACAAATGTGAGAGTGTTTCGAAGATATACTGGCTTTGAGAGGCTTACAGTTCATACCGGTTCGCTGTTTTGATTGCTAGAAATGATTCAATTATTGAACCCATCCTTAAAACCTGCACCCGGTTCATGAACTTTTTAGGTGGTTCAGTACTTTACGGTTCAGTAGGGAACGATTAGGCAGTACGGTGCAATTCGAGGAAGTTTTTTACCAGCCCTAGTCCTCATCACCAGCTTCGTCGGCACCTCATGTCTCCTTCGCCTTGAAGAGTCGCGACGACGACATCCTTTGATTTGACAACTTTAACCGCTACTAAAACCCTAACCTCAAGCGCGCACGACAGAGGCTCCTCAACTGCGCCAACATCTTTGTCGTCGACAACAACAACGACGTTGTGCTCCGTAAGAGACCTTTAATTACGTATGGTTAAATATTTGTTCAAATTTCATTTTACATATGTTGAAATATTAATTTTAATTTGAACGTTGTTGATGGTATTTGTTTGATTGAAAACAAAGGTTACTAATTAATAATAATTATCATAAGAATCTTTTTCTTTTAATGCCATCATTGAATTTGAATTAATAAGCATAAATTATATTTTAAATATTCAAATTAATGATTTAATTAACTATTGTATGTTACAATTTCATTCTCATAACTATGGCCGAAATAATGATAATGAAATATTTATATTTTTAATTTTATACATTATATACTATGTAACAAATTAACCCGAATTTATAAGATATCAAATATCATTAATTTAAGAAGAAATTGTAATGACATGGAAATAAAAAGTTAACTACAAGTTGAAAAGGTGTGTCACAAAGTCTACGAAGCGAAGCTCTACCTCAAACCACTCGTCCTCATCACTAGCTTCGTCGACACCCCACGTCTCCTTCGCCTTGAAGAGTCGCGACAATGACATCCTTTGCCTTGACAACTTCGACCGCTACTAAAACCCTAACCTCAAGCGTGCACAACAGAGGCTCCTCGACTGCGTTGACATCTTTGTCGTCGATGAAATCAACAACGACGCCGCACTCCTCCGGAAGCACTTCGATGTCGTCTTCTATGAATGGCACAACATCGAAGAGCTTCTGGAGGAGTGTGACGTGTTCTACGAGCTTCAAAAGCCTTCAACTCTTGTTCTTATATTTCTTTCTCAATGGAATCCCCTTACTCTTACTCTTTGTAAACCAACAATCCCATTAAATAACAATAATAAGAAGAAAAATAATTGATTTTAGTTAGAATAGAAGTGAGAAACTAGCTTGCTCTTGCCCTTCTTCACTATTAAGCAAAACCCACTTGGCTTCTTACTTCAGAGAAGAAATCCCTTTGTTTTGACCCGCTAAATTCACGTAGAGGAAGCAATTCATGTAGGATTTGAACAAAAAAACACAAAATAACAAAAACCCACCACCGTTCGACCCGGTTTTCAACTCTCTGCATGAACTCAAAGCTTTTCGAAAGGGGATTTAGAGCGTACGCTTTGTAATGAAGTGGAGGATGAGAAGAGATTGAAGATATAAGGTTATGATTCACAATTTAGTATTATGGTTCTTCAAAATTTTGGGGTTGAGGTGAATAGGAAATCAAAATGAGAGAACAAAGGTGAGAGTGTTTCGACAATTTACCTGGCTTTGAGAGGCTTACAGGTTCGCTGTTTTGATTGCTAGAAATAATTCAATTATTGAACCGAGCCTTAAAACCCGCAACCAGTTCATGAACTTTTTGGGTGGTTCAGTATTTTCCGGTTCAGAAGGGAACCATTAGGCAGTACGGTACAGTTCAAGGAAGTTTTTTACCAACCCTAGTCCTCGTCACTAGCTTCGTCGACACCCCATGTCTCCTTCGCCTTGAAGAGTCATAGCGACGACATCCTTTGATTTGATAACTTCAACCTCTACTAAAACCATAACCTCAAGCGCGCACGACAGAGTGTCCTCGATTGCGCCGACATCTTTGTCGTCGATGGCAACAACAACGACGTTGTGCTCCGTAAGAGACCTGTAATTACGTATGGTTAAATATTCTATTCAAATTTCATTTTATACATGTTGAAATATTAATTTCAATGTTGTTGATGGTATTTGCTTGATTGAAAACAAGTGTTACTAATTAATAATCATTATCATAAGAATCTTTTTCTTTAATGCCATCATTGAATTTGAATTAATAAGCATAAATTATACTTTAAATATTCAAATTAATGATTTAATTAACTATTGTATGTTACAATTTCATTCTGGTAACTATAAATAATGATAATAAAATATTTATATTTTTAATTTTATACATTATATACTACGTATAAAATTAACTTGAATTTATAAGATATCAAATATCATTAATTAAAGAAGAAATTGTAATGACATGGAAATAAAAATTAACTACAAGTGGAAAAGGCGTGTCAAAAGTATGCGCAGAGAAGCTCTACCTCTAACCACGTCGTCCTCATCACTAGCTTCGTCGGCACCCCACGTCTCCTTCGCCTTGAAGAGTCACGGCGATGACATCCTTTGCCTTGCCAACTTCAACCACTACTAAAACCCTAACCTCAAGCGTACACGACGGAGGCTCCTCGACTGTGCCGACATATTTGTCGTCGACGAAATCAACAATGACGTCGCACTCCTCCAGAAGCTCTTTGATGTCGTGCCATTCACCCACGTTATGCATCTCGCGACGCAGGCTGGGATCCGCTATGCTATGCAAAACCCTGGATCTTGTGTCCACAACAACATAGTTGAGTTCGTGAACCTTCTAGAAGCTTGTAAATCGGTGAACACTCAACTTGCTGTTGTTTGGGATTCGTCGAGCTTTGTTTACAAGCTTAATTCTTTCTCGGAGAAAGAACAAACAAACGAACCGACGAGCCTTGTAACATCCTAAATTTTATTAAGTAAATATTAATTAAATTAAATAAATAGGTAGAGGAAATAAGTAATTGAATATATGAATAAATAATAGGATTAATATTATTATTAGTTTTATCCGTAAAACTACTTCATTTTAAAAAGAAGATAAAAGGGTTGAGAGTGGGCCCAAGCCCAATTAGGCATTCTAGTAAGGAGGGGTTATCTGTTCACCCTAATCCTTATTCGTATAATCTTCAGAGAGAGAAACGCTAAGGAGGGGAGAAACCGAGTCTCAAGAGGGGATTGCTGCAGAGTGAACATCAAGAACCAAGAAAGGGACTTCCTTGCGGATAATCGATCTTCGCTTAAGGTACGATGGGGAAGAGGGTGCTGCTTGTATATGCATGTAGGGGTGCTTGGGTAGTAATTTAAGACTAGAAATTCGTATTGGTATATGTTATAACTGAGAATGAATGATTAAAACTATTGATTTATGATTGATTGGATGAATATTGATGATTTATTGGGTAAAATTAAAGAGGATATTGAGAATAATGAAAGGGGGAAATTAGGGATTTGAGGATTTGGGATTTTGATGGATTGGTTGTATAATATGTGAAAAGATTGTTGTTTTACTGAGTTTTGATGTTATAAACGCATACGAATGATTATTTAACAAAGATGATTGATTGGGGATTGAAAAGAGAGGTTTAGAGATGATAAAAATCGTGAGAACTGCGATCTGCGTCGCGGGTAATCGATTACCAGTGTATTCTGGGTAGCCCAGAAGTGTTGTTTATTCGCTGGTAATCGATTATAGGATTGTGGTAATTGATTACCAGAGAGATTGCTTGCAGGTAATCGATTACAGGGATGTTGTAATCGATTACCAGAGTGTTTGGTTGCAGGTAATCAATTACAAGGTGGTTGTAATCGATTACCAGAGACCTTGTTTGCAGGTAATCGATTACTAGAGATTGGTAATCGATTACCAGAGTGGATTTTGAGATCCTAAGTGCTTGATGATGATTGATGTTGTTTGATAATGCTTTATTATGATTATGGTGTTGATGATTAATGATGTCGATGATGATTTGGTGTGCATAATGATCGGTGAATATGCAATGTGATTGATGATGATTGGGTGTGCATAATGATTGGTGAATATGCCATGTGATTGATGATGTTTTGGTGTACATAATATGCAATGTGATTAATGATGATGGTGAATGTTATGATGATGTTAATGATGATAGTGTATATCACTTTATGATGATGGTGCTTAATGATGAGCATAATAATGCATGATGATGATGATAATGATGATGGTGTATATCACCTTTTGATGATGATGTTACCTAAGTTGTGCGGGCCCATAGAGGGGGGTACAACTTAGGAGAGATGCCTTGAGCATATGTGATGAGACCTGAATTGTGCGAGCCCATAGAGGGGGGTACAACTCTGGGGACCATGATGGGGCGTTCGATGCACAGGCCCATAGAGGGGGTGCAACCTAGGGATGATTTGTACTGACCCATAGAGGGGGTGCAACCTAGGGTCGAATGTCGTTGTGCAGGCCCATAGAGGGGGGTACAACCTATCGGATTGTGTGTGGTGACACCGGTAGACTATCTTGGTACTAACTAGAATGATTGACGGGGTGCACCCATTGTGCGGAGTTCCAAGTCATGATCTTTGGGTAGGTGAGGTGATGAGTTTTGGTGCATGTGACGATGAGTTATACTTAATGATGAATTGAGTTATAATATGATGATGATGAGTTTTGGTGCATACATAATGAATGTATATATGAGATATATTTGATGATGAAACTAAGTAATAATGATGTTGTGAGTATTAATGATGATTGAGCATTATGTGTGAAAATAGAGTATGTGATTCCTTTGGTGAATGATGGTATGAGAATTATGTGATGATATAAATGAATGGTTATATGTTGATTATAGATGATTATTATCTGATGAATTATGTGATGTTTGGGGTATGTGGTGTGGTGAAAGATGATGTTATTCATATGTGGGTGAGGATAGGGTAGCCTCCTATGTGTATGTATGAGTAGTATTCTTTTCCTCACCATTATACTGTGGATATTTTTACAGGTATGATGATGACACGACTGGTGTCGAGTTTTGATTAAAGGGAGTGTGCTCTGGTATATGTGACATCAGGGCATAATTTTGGGGGTTCTTTCTTTATGTTCTAGTTAGGAAGATTTTTGTAACTGTTTTGGATGCCTTGCACCAGCAAGTAGGATGTTTAGTTACTTTTATATTTTTGGAGATTCCGCTGCTTGAGTATTTGAATACCCTGAGTTATATTTATTTAATTAAGTTGTTTTTGAAACAATGAGGTTTTTAATTAAGAAGTAATGTGAACCTTTTACCCATTGTGGGACGTTACCTTTTCTACACTTCGATTTATTAAACGTATAAGAGCTTGGGGTAGAAGGGTGTCACAAGCCTCTAGCCGCGAAGAAGAAAGATGGTGAAGAAATTGCTCATAGCTATAACCATATATATGGTCTTTCGATCACTGTGTTGCGGTTCTTCACAGTTTATGGGTCATGGCATGTTTTTGATATGCTAGGGTTTGTGTTTTTTAAGAACATATGCTGATCTTCATAAAATTATAAATTTGAGTTACTTCGTTTTGCAATATTCAAAACTTTAAAAAACAAATAAATGTTAACTGAAAAAGTCGGAATGTCTAGGTGCACAAGTAAAATATTTGTGTACTTGTACACAAGTTAATGTTAGACATTAGATATTATATTATTTAATCTAATGACCAAATTAATTTGAGTCAAGCAGTTGCACGTATCATACTAATTAAGTTGATTATGAAAGTGCCAAAACGGGTCTCCACTGATTTAAAATTTTTTGGGCTTGACGATAGTAGTGTGAAGGTGAAAGATTGTGAATTGTGAGAACCTAATGGCATTACAGAAGACCAGAGCAAAGACAGACATACTACTAAGACAAAGTGGAACAAAAATATGATTCACTTATGGGTAATTTAATTTAGGGTAGATCTTTTTCCCTATGTTTTCGGTCTACGGTAAACCTCACACTTTATTACTATAAAACTAAGATTAAATTAATAAAATATATTATTAATTTTTTTTAATATTAAATTTTTACTATTTACAGTAAAAGGTCTACCATAGATGGAAAATTTTACTATCCCTTTGTCACTAGCCCAACATTTTCACATCCAAAATCAAAACAGTGGAAACACAAGCCAGAAACAAAAACCCAATTAACTAGAAACCATAGGCGAGCCACTGCAATAAATAAGAGAACAGGAGAAGTGGGAAGGGGGGACAAAGCCCGACAATTTTATCTTTGTGCCCTCTTTGTAAGCCCAAAATAAATATACCCACCTTTCTGTTAATGGAGCAATACTCAAATTTTTACTTCAAACAAGATAAAACCTATGAAATCAATGAGGTTTATTTCGTGATCTCAATAATCGACAACGACAATGACATTTTCACCCGTTTTTTAAAACCTCTTTTCCCCTTTTTAAGCTCCTTAAAATCTACGCATCAACATCAACAATCATTGTTAGGGTTCAAACAAATGTGCTTGATCTCGACCACCGCTACACAACTTGCTAGACTCAAATGCCTAGTTTCGACCACAAGCAAAGGCTTTACCACACGTCTTGAATGCACCTGCACCAAGCCTTTGTAACTATTCTTACCAAAGTTTCATAACCTAAATTTATTAGGGCCATTAAAAAATCCCCATTTCTAATGGGGGCCTAACACAATTTTCTTAAGAGTTAAAAAAACATAACGACTGAAACTTGTTATTCCGATGAAAATCACTGTTTACATGTACACAAGTTTTTAACTTATGCACCTTAGAAACACTCGACAAAAACTTACTACCTTAGGTAAATAAATTTGTGCACCTTAGACGGACCCATGTTTTTATGCAAAAGAGATGTAAGGGGTATAGGTGTAGAGACATGAAAAATTAAGACGAATAAGTTTCTTGACTTAACAATATATAGTCCAAACAATGTTAATTAGTGGTAACCATTAAATTAGGTTGATTTTATATAACAATATACTTATATTATAATATTTAAAATATATTAATGATATAGAAAGGAGTGTGAAAACTTATCTATGTTAAATATTTTATATCATACATCAGGAGTGGGGGAAAAAAGCTACACACGTAACGTTATATATATATGGATTAGGATCTTCTTATGTGAAAATTTCACATGACCATGGCAATGTGAAACTTTTGGTTGTCTAATCACTTTCCTCATAAATACTCACAATCAAACACACTGGTGGAATGTAATTAACTAATTATTATCTACATAGTTTGTGAACTAGAGATCCACTTAGAAGGATCAACATAGAATGAGCAAGATAAGGGAAAAACCCTCCAATAAAATTGGGATGACAAAGGCGGATGTGAAAGAAAGGAAGAAGTTTAAAGGGCATTTGGAGGAATACACCCCCTTTAACTAAAGCCTCTCTCGATTTGGCAGAAGTCCACAACACAAGTCCTAGTTGAGGTCAAAAGACCAACCCCTTCTAAAGGCACGAGCTCAGTTGGATAAAATTCGTTATTGTGCTTTCCACAAGGACACGACCATAATACCACGATTATTATCGGCCAAAGGACGCTACTGAGCAACTCATCCGAGATGGCAACTCGGAAGATATGTAAAAAAATGGGAGAAGTGAATGATGCATTAGAAGCTAAGATTACAAAGGAGGGATAGATCCCCCGGTCGGGATGGAAGAAAAGAAGTCGGAGGAGACATAGACCTCGATCCCCTAAAAGAGGAGAAGTTTGAATGTCTAATACATATCAATATTACAAATATAACTCAGGACTTTCTTTCTTTTATTACACATCTTTTTGTTAAAAAATAATGAGGTCTTAATTTAAAATTAAGTATGAATGGGTTAAATTTAAATTATAAATACTTGAAACATTACGTGATGATGTGTAGGAATAAAAAATGTGTCTCCATTGTATTGAGTCATATCATCTAGGTATTGATACCCACAAAACTCCTAATACAACTAAATAATCTCCTAATATTATAGGTTGAATTAAATTGTAATATAATTCAATTAATTGTCTATAATATTTACATATAAAATCTATACATTATTCATTTAATCTAATATATACTACATGTTTTTATATATTTTTTATTTTATATATATACATATATGGTGAATTACATGAATAAAATACTAGTATATTTGAATGTTCATTATCTTCTATTTTTTTGCTTTTAATTTATTTATTATTTTGAATAAAACTTTTAATTTACCATTTTATTAATTAAATGACTTTATACATGGATTTAATCTTTTTCTAATTCAATATATAGTTAAAATTACATTATTTAT
This sequence comes from Sesbania bispinosa, assembly GCA_026901365.1. Classification (NCBI taxonomy): domain Eukaryota; kingdom Viridiplantae; phylum Streptophyta; class Magnoliopsida; order Fabales; family Fabaceae; genus Sesbania; species Sesbania bispinosa. The sequence goes on from QLOH01001071.1 coordinate 100,264, forward strand.
TTTAAATCCATAATATAATTTATATTTAAGAATATTTATTTTTATTATTATATTTTTTAATATTTAAATAAAATAAATATTTAAAAATACTAGTTTAAACATTATAATAATTCAAAAAAAAGTATTTTATCTTTATTTTTATTATATATAAAAGTAAGGTAATTGAAAGTAGCATATAAAGTATAAACGAGGATATAATAGTAATTTCGTTTCAACAAAACTTCTAAAAATACAAATCTCATTTACATTTTAAATGATTAATATCATGAATCATCAATAATTAATTATAATAATTATATTATATTAATGTGAATATCACTAATATTTAAAATAATATAATTAATAATAAATACAAATAAAAAGTAATGATTAAATATTTTATAATAGTAATTATATTTAATAACTAATAATAGTTATAATTATTTAAATGATTAATATTATGAATCATCATGGATTAATTATAATAATTATATTAATGTGAATAACATTATAATAATAAAAATAAAAATACTTATAATTAATATAGATAAAATTAATAATCTATACTAATCTATAATAGTGATGTTTTTTTTTTTTTACATTTTTTCTGGACAATAATACCCCTAATTAAAACCACTACTTTATGAATAAAAAAAAAAAAAAGCCATAATAACCGCTTAAAGCCCCTCTCCTCATTTTCTATTTTCTCCTCCTTCATTCTTCTCGCTGTCTAAAAAAAAGAAGTTACTACGGCATGGAGAAGACGATGCGTGATGGTAGTAGAAGCCGGAACGCAACGACAGCGCCTGTACGACGGGCATTGATGGTGGTGGACTCGCGGTGGTTGCCCTGAAAGGGAAGGAAGACGCGCGCAGCCTGCGCGTGACAGAACTGTGGGGCAACGGTGGTTCAACGGAGTGCACAACGATATATATTACTTCTAGAACTATTGTTCCCCAAGAACCTACAGGTATGGGTCTTTTTTCTCATCTTGGTTTCAATTTGAGTAATGGGTATGCTTTGCTTTTCTCTTTCTGACTCTAAAATGAAAATGAGGGTATTTTTTGCTAGGTCTGTGGATTTCACGTAGTTTTTCTGGGGAATTCTTGGCGTTTTCTTGCTTGTAATGTAGTTTTCTGGGAATTCTTGGCTCTTCTTCATACACTGCTGATTAGAAGTTTGCATATGCATTTTTTTCCTGATCTGGATAATTTACAGTGAATTTACATGGCTCCTCTCTGGGACTTGAGCAAGGGGCAATTTCTTGGTGTTCTTAGTGCTCGGATTTTATCTTAATTTTAAGAGAGGTATGTTTTTTTATATTTTATTTTAATTTTAACCAGAGATTATCTTAAGTTCAAGATTGTTATCTCTTTTGTACTGGCAAGTTTTCTAAAATTGAATATGTAACGTTCTTCTCATGATGGTTTGTGTGGATTTCAAGTGACTTTGGAAAGGCTAATTTATGACACACACGTTGTATGACAAGTTACACAACCTCGATAAAAGGAAAAGGACAAATATGGTTAAACTGCTCATTCAAATTGCATAATTTTCAGATCACTTAGTCTGAATTGCTGCAGTACATAGTGTAATTCTTGCAATTGTGCAAAAGTCTAGAAGATAAATTTTTTCAAATTGGTTACTCATAATTTTTCCATGAAATAGAATATTACACAGATTGTCATCTGAAAAGAAATCATTGTATCATGGGTCTTTTGACCATTTTTTATTCTGGAGATCAAATAGATCACCCAAAGTTTTTGACATGAATTTCTCTAGATTTGTGAGCAGCGGTTATGGTGATTGAGGAGGGATTTCAGTTATGGTTGCTCTGAAGTCTAATATAGTTTGAAAGTGTTTGAAAATTGAATTTATAATTGTTGAATCTTTGATCATAAAAAATGGGGTTGGTTTTGCAAGTACGATCACTTGCTTAATTGTAATCGAATATATATTTTACAGAGAATATGATTACTGCTCTTTAATAGAAAATGAAATTTAGTGGTGTTTTAGCTGATTGTGTTTCATTCACGTCTAAAATTCAAGCAATGAGGTTTGGTTGCAATGGGCCAATGTTGGATCACCAAATTGTAATGGATGTTAGTTTGGCACCCGCCGTTCAACCAACTTCAATCACCATCGCATCATTCATCACCAAATTATAATGGATGTTTAGATTCAATTTTCGCCCCCTACTTCATTCCCATCAATATTAAACCCGGAGTTGCTGAAGAGCAGGTGATACAACCTTCCATTGAATGCTGAAAACATGGACTCACTTGGTTCTCCTATTCTTCTTCTTTATCATTCTCCTTGACCGATAATACATTATGACACACACACTCATCTGAATATTCAAATTTGCTATAGATTCTGCTGTTTGTAGCTTTGATTCCAAATTTTTCACAAGCTTTTGGTACTTTCCAACTCTTTCAAGACCTCAAGAGTCTTCCTTTATTTTCTCTTTTATCACACTCTGCCCCAATATTATGCTTGCACTTTGGAGAAAGAAGAGAGGGAGAAAGCTTCATCAGATTTGGGAAAATGGAATTTAGAAAAAAAATGAAGCAATAGCACATAGTGAGAGAGAGAGAGAGAGGAACTTACTGGAAAGGGGAAAGAGTGAGAATGACTCTTGCTTTTTTTTAGAAGAATGAGGTGTTAAGTACTCATGCTTTTTTATGGGATGATCGCCCCTAGATTCAGATTCTTGCATCAGCAGCTCTAATGGAGGTTAATAATGTTTGTTGAGATGAAGAGAAAATGAGAGACATATGATAGAATCCGTGTGTCTAGAATACACAGCGGAAAATAATATATATACACATAAGTGTATTTACAAATATACATAGTGATAGGCCCAAGCCCATATCTATCATATGATACACTAACAATAACAATCTAACAAACAATCTAACACTCCCCCTCAAGCTGGAGCATATAAATCATATGCACCAAGCTTGTTACATATAAAATCAATCCTAGGGCCCCTCAATGATTTGGTGAAGACATCTGCCAACTGATCATTGGAATTAACAAACTGAGTAGTAATGTCTCCAGATAAAATCTTTTCCCTGATGAAATGACAATCTATCTCAATATGTTTGGTCCTCTCATGGAATATTGGATTAGAAGCAATGTGAAGGGCAGCTTGGTTATCACAAATGAGAGACATTTGTGTAACCTCCCAAATCTCAGTTCTTCAAGTAACTGTTTGAGCCAAATAAGCTCACAAGTAGCTGAAGCCATAGCTCTATACTCTGCTTCTGCACTAGATCTCGCCACCACATTTTGCTTCTTGCTTTTCCAAGAAATCAAGTTGTCACCAATAAAGACACAATATCCAGAAGTGGATCTCCCATCAGTAGGAGAACCTGCCCAATCTGCATCTGAGTATCCCACAACTCGAGTATGTTTATTGTCTTCATATAACAAACCTTTTCCTGGGGCTCCTTTAATATATTTTAGAATGCGAATGACTGCATCCCAATGACCTGCACAAGGAGAATTAAGAAACTGACTTACCACACTAACTGCAAAAGATGTCTGGACGAGTGACAGTGATGGAGTAGTTCAGTTTTCCAACCAGTCTCCTGTATCTCTCAGGATCTAAAAAGTGGCTCCCCATGACCTGGTAGAAGTTTAGCATTTGGATCCATAGGTGTGTCACGGACTTGGAATCATTAGCCCAGACTCCTCTAAAATATCCAATGCATACTTTCTTTGAGAAAATTACAATTCCATTCTTGGATTGTGCTACCTCAATCCCCAAGAAGTATCTCAGTCTGCCAAGGTTCTTTAGTCTGAAATGACTGACAAATGTGTTGTGTTTATCTGTGAAATGCCATGGTGATCACTACCTGTAATGACAATGTCGTCAACATACACTACCAAGTAGATACACCCAAACAACTGAATGGCGATAAAACACAGAAGGTCAGCCTCACTCCGAGTCATACCAAAACTGCTGGACTACTGTACTGAATCTACCAAACCACGCCCTGGGAGACTGCTTAAGACCGTATAAAGACTTGCGGAGACGACACACTAAGCCTGAAGACTCCCCTGAGCAACAAACCAGGAGGTTGCTCCATATAAACTTCCTCCAACAGGTCACCATGAAGGAAGGCATTTTTGACATCTAACTGATAGAGGGGCCAGTGACGAATAGCAGCCATGGCTAAAAATAATCTGACAGAAGCCATCTTGGCGACGGGAGAAAAAAGTGTCACCGTAGTCTAACCCGAATATCTGAGTATAACCTTTGGCTACTAATCGAGCTTTGAGCCGATCAATTGTGCCATCAGGGCCAACTTTCACTGTGAATATCCACCGACAACCAACAACTGGATTTCCCAGGAGGCAAAGGAACGAGATCCCAAGTACCACTGTTCTGAAGAGCACACATCTCATCAATCATAGCCTGTCTCCAACCAGGGTGGGGTAAGGCATCACCTGCAGTTTTAGGAATAGACACAGAGGAAATGGAAGAGAGACAGTATAATGGGATGGGGATAACCTGTGATAACTCAGAGTGACATAATGAGGTGAAGGATTACGAGTGGAGCGTATACCTTTACGAAGTGCAATAGGGAGATCAGACTCAGGAGGTGGGGCCAGAGGAGGTGGGACCGGAGGAGACGGAGGAGTTGGCTCCGGAGGAGAGTCAATAGGCGGCCCATCTGGAAGGCGCGGAGGTTGCCGACGATGATAAACCTGTAGAGGTGGCTGAGGTGGTGGATCTCCTGCACTATGGGCGTGTCTGAGGGATCAAAGACAAAAGGGGTGGTGGTGGATACTAAGTCAGACCCAGAGGTTAAGGAATTAGACTCAAAGTAGAGAGAAGACTCAAAGAATGTGACATCAGCTGAAATGAGATATCTACGAAGAGAGGGTGAGAAAACACTTATATCCCCTCTGAGACCGAGTGAAGCCTAAAAAGACACACTTATGAGACTTAGCAGGCAATTTATCAAGACCAGGACAAAGGTTGTGAACAAAGCACGCAGACCCGAAGACTCTAGGAGGTAAGGGGTGGAGAGGCTGATGAGGGAAACAATATAGAGTTAGGGACCTGGTTGTTTAGGACAGAAGAGGGCATGCGATTGATGAGATAGCACGCAGTGAGAACAGCATCACCCCAAAATTGTTGAGGGACATGACCATGAAGTAAAAGGGTTCGAGTTGTTTCAATGAGATGTCTATTCTTGCGCTCTGCAACCCCATTTTGTTGTGGGGTATATGCACAAGAGGTCTGATGAAGAATACCATGGGAAGCCATAAATGTTGAAAAGAATGGGAGAGATACTCACGAGCATTATCACTACGGAGAGCACGGATAGAAACACCAAATTGATTTTGGACTTCATTATAAAAGGACTGAAATATAGAAAACAACTCAGAACGATTTTCATTAAAAACAACCAGGTGCATCGAGAATAATCATCAATGAAAGTAACAAAATACTGAAACCCTAAAGTAGACCGAATACGACTCGGACCCCAAATATCAGAGTGGACTAAAGCAAAAGGAGACGAAGCTCTGTTATTGACACTCCTAGGAAATGGACTACGACTATGTTTCCTAATTGACATGACTCACACGACAAAGTTGACAACTTAGACAGACTCGGTACTAGTTGTTGTAGCTTGGCAAGGCTAGGGTGACCCAACTGAGCATGGATGAGAAGGGGAGAATCCACCACCGAGCCAGCATGAGCAGAAGTACGAAGCTGATAAAGGCCATGAGACTCACATCCGGCGCCAATCATACCGTCCCGAACTCCGGTCCTGTAAGAAAACAGAGTCTTAGTAAAAGAAATGACACAATCAAGAGAACGAGTGAGACGGCTAATGGATAATAAGTTAAATGGAGACCCAAGGACATAAAGGACATTATCAATGGAGAGAGAAGGAAGAGGTTGGACACTACCAACACCATGGGATGGGCCTGGGAGCCATTAGCTAAAGTCACCGATGGTAAGTAACCAGAAGTGGAAATGGTAGAGAAAAGGGATTTATTACCAGTAATATGATCGGTGGCACCAGAATCAAGAACCCAAGGCCAAGGGAGGTGGAGTGAGTGAGACCAGAAAAGGGACTACCCGTGTGCGCAACAGAAGCAGTGGAAACCGGAGGCCTGACGATCCTCATACCATTTAAGGAACTCGTTGAAGATAGCCAGTGGTGCGGGGATGAGCAGCGGAAGTGGATTTGGGAGCATCAGACCTAGTAGCAGCCATGGGTCAACTGTAGGGAGAGAGAAACAGCCACAGGAGAGAGAAAAAACGTCCAAAAGAGGAAGAACCCGCGAGTACGAGACCTGGAAACTCACAAACAAAGACCAGATCGGGATAGAGGACACCGAGGCGAGTCTGGCGGCGGCGAGGGCGGCCGGAACGGCGGCCGGACGCGCCTCCACGGCGCGGCTGACGGCGGCTGGCGGAGAGAAACGCGCCGGTGAAGAAACGGCGCGTGAGAGCGCGTCGATGCTCCGATGGACACGATTCCGGCGGCGTTGGACTCGGATTGACGGCGCGAGTCCGACGGTGGTGACTCCGATTGGATTCACGGCGGCAGCGGCGGCGGAGGCTGGCGGCCAGCGGCGGAAAAGAGAGAAAAAGTGCCGGAAAAATAACACGGCAACAAGGGCGGACCGAAAACCGGAATGAGACACGGTTTCCGGAAAAAAATTTGACACCAATGGACAGTGGGTCCACTGGGAAGGCACGGACTAGGGTTATCTCTCGTTAGGCTCTAGATACCATGTTGAGATGAAGAGAAAATGAGAGACATATGATAGAATCCGTGTGTCTAGAATACACAGCGGAAATAATATATATACACATAAGTGTATTTACAAATATACATAGTGATAGGCCCAAACCCATATCTATCATATGATACACTAACAATAACAATCTAATAATGTTGTTAAATATTAATTTGTAAAATTAGCCGGGAGAATCCGTTCTACAGTCTCAGAACATGTGATAGTCAGTTCTGTAAAATTAGCCAAACATAAATGCTTAGTGTTACCTGGTAGGACTATGATACTAGGATTGCTATAAAAGATTACAAGACTGTTTAATTGCTTATAGACATTGAATTTAATTAGGAGAAAAAAAACACATATTAATTGCTCATGCTGTAAGTTTTAATGTCTTTGGAGAATATGTCCTGGAGTTTGTATATGTCATGTTAATCGTTATCATCATAATTCATTTGCAGAAGCCTGACCTTGCAGGGTTGGCTGAATTTCTAAAACCATTGAATGAAGTGATCACAAAAGCTACTGCATTGATAGAAGGAATGAGGTCTGATTTTTTTAATCACTTGAGGCTGCTGCTGACAGTCTCTCAGCTCTAGCATGGATTGCATACACAGGGAAGGATAGTGGTAAGTGAATAATGATTATTCTGTCCTAATTGTAGTAAGTGAACAGTGATTCTGTCCTTGTTAGAACAGTGAATACCTTTACATTGTTATCTTTTTTAATTCTCTAATTATTCTTTGATTACTTTTTACATATAATAGTTATTTCCTGTTCCGGAATATCAAACCGGTAATAATTGTTTTTGAATGAGACCATTGTTTTGTCTCTTGACTATACATCCCTATTATAATTATGGCTGTCTATTATTAAGCAAGACACCTATTAACTGATATTACTAGGTTGGTCACTGGCCCCTCTTTGGAACTTGGATACCATATATATGTCTATATTGACAAAGAAAATTTTCAACTAATAAATTATAAATTAATTTCCTCTTATCACTTCCTCCTTTGGACCTCTTTCCCCTTTTGTGTATATGCATGTAACTTTTCTAATGCCACATTAAGACGTTTTCTATTGGGGTTTTTGATATGTTTTTGAGATGATTGATGCCTCAATATTACATAAGGGAACTCTTTTTTATGTTAGTATTATAGGTGAAGTTGTTAACTTTTATGAGTTGCAGTGCCTCTCTATTGTGAGATGTTAGTCAACTAATGCTATATCTGTTAATAAGGAATTAGAATGAAGACTTAACAATTCATCTAATTGATTTTCCCTTTTATGGTGCTTTTAGGTGGAAAAGCTAAGTCTTTAAAGAAACCCAAGTCCGATAAGAAGGAATACGATGGGGTATTTTGTTAAAATTAAAATTCTTTTATTAAAACCCTTCATTAATTGTACTTCTACAGTTATAGATCTTCTATTTTCATGCATTGTGGAGTTTCTCTATATTGTCTATGATTCAGTCTTCTATTATTTGCAACATATTGTGTTGGAACTTGAGTTAAAAAGTGTCTAAAACAAGTTTAGGATACTTCAGGTTTCAACCCATTTTTTGTTTATAGTTGGATTTATTGAAGTATTGATCTCCCTAATTGTTACCCTTCATTAAAATTGGAAAAGAGCATCAAACCACCTTGAACTTTTGGCCATTTGCAAATTGACACCATGAACTTTCAATTTGTCTCAATTAATACTTAAACTCTTATCATTATTGCAATAGGTTCTTTCATTAATATGAAGTTATATAATTAACATAATAAATATAAATTTTTCAATATTTTTGTGTTTCAATATATTAAAAACATGTAAAACAGTAAAATTTTTAATTTTTAATTTTTGAATTTTGTCAAAATTTCAAACACATTTTAAATTCTAAAGCGAAATATGATGGTAATTTTTATTTTAATTTAGGACTTTTTTTCTATTTTTATTTTTTTAAAAACTTTATTTTATATTATTTATATTTTAATTATAAAAATCTTGAATAATCATGATTGGTTTCGTTAATTATTTAATTCTATGTTAATGAAATGACATATTGCAACAATAATTAGAAGTTTAAGGGTTAATTATGACAAAATAAAAATTCATGGTGCCTATTTGCAAAAGGGTAAATGTTTAGGGTGGTTATATATTCTTTTCCCTTAAAAATAAAATATTTATGCAAGGCAATATCCTTACTTCCAACATCTTATCTCTTACTATTGAAATTATCACAAACTTATACCAGCTAGAATTACACTAAGACATGTTTTGATAACGCTCTACGCGTCACAATGCTTTTGATGATCTTTACTACCCGAGGCATCTTAAATAATTTAGATTCACTGGCATCATTTGCATTCAATTTCTTATTGACTAATAATTTTGGGTGTTATTTGTTAAATTTTTTTTCTTCCTTTTTTGGCATCTTTGTTTGGAGTTTGCAACCATTTGCACTCCTTATTATTTGAAGCAGGTGAATACTATTTGGGTTTTGATATGTTTTTGAGATGATTGATGCCTCAATATTTACATAAGGAACTTTTTTTATGTTAGTATTATAGGTGAAGTTGATAACTTTTATTAGTTACAGTGCCTCTATATTGTGAGATGTTTAGTCAACTAATGCTATATCTGTTAATAAGGAATAAGAATGAAGACTTAACGATTCATCTAATTGATTTTCCCTTTTGGGTGCTTTTAGGTGGAAAAACTAAGCCTTTAAAGAAACCCAAGTCTGATAAGAAGGAATATGATGAGGTATTTTGTTAAAACCCAAGTCTGATTGATTTCACATGCATTTATTCCATGCTCTTAATCACATAACAGCTAACAGTTTAATAAAATATTTAGTGATAGAATTCATATCTAATTTTAGAACTCTTACCTAGAGATTAGACCATGTAGTCAGACAGTTGAATAAAGTTTAAAAATACGCCTTTTATATAGTCTCCTATATATATAGGAGCGTTGACCCTTCATAATAATTTATAAAAAGCCTTTTAGTAAAATGGACAAATACTCCCCTTTTTTCATTCTTAAATTATCTTGCTTTTTTAACAGAGAATTATATAATTACGAAGTAATCCAGTCACATTTAACATGACAAACGAGAAATAAAAAGAATCAAGAATGAATAAAAAAGCAATCAAGGACATTGCGTGTTAGAACCACTGTGCTTTATACTTCTAAACTTACATGCTTTTGCTTAAATTTTCGCTGATATGATGAAAATGGTTCAATTGACTACACAGAATTCCTCACTGCTACATATGATTGACATCAGTTAGAAAGAGAAGAGCATCTTTACAAGACCTTCCAGTTTTTCTAAGAAGACAACAGTGGGTATGTTCTTCTATTGTAAACTTTTATTTAATTATTCTAAACTGTCACATTAGGGAATTAGCTAATCTTTTCCATTCCAACACTGATACTATATCTCCTAAACCGCACATCGAAAACAATTATCTTACAAAACATGGTTGTCAATAATGTCTCAATACAGTTACTATTTTTTTTTCTCTATCTTAATTTTTCATTACCATTCTCTTAACATAGGAAGTTGCTCCTGTATTGATGGTGAATGAGCTTCAAAGGAAGGCCTAAAGAAAAAGTGGTCAACTATATGTGCAAGAAATTGAAAATTTTATAGGTTGGTTTCTTAGTAATGTCTAATGACCACTTTAATGGCATCTCTTTGTGGCATTACAACCTATCTAACTCTTTGTGAACCACACATGCAGGCTGATCAACAAGATGGAGTCTCTTCCTGATAAGAAGCGTAAAATGCAACGAGAAATAACACGGTTGAAGGTATGATCATGGGTTTGAGGTAGTATGGGACCTCTAATCCCTTAGTAATAAATGGGACTTAAGAAAAATTAGTAATAATGAAATAAACAATCGACTCACTTACCACTATGCTTTTATATAGTGTATCTTTCCGACAACAACAAGTCACTTCCAGTTAAAAGCATTCTTAGTACTTCATGCAGTTAAACAATTTGCATGTCCTAGATTCCATAACAATTCCTTGTTGAAAATGTTTTGCGGAGTTAATTTTGTGCATTATGAATTATCTATGTTGTTAATATGAAGTTTTCTACCATTTTCATGTCACATATTGTGAGAAACTTCCGCACTGTAAACAGTAGAGAGGAAGATTAATACATAAGTTGGAAGATGATACACTAAAGGTTAGAACAATTAACACTAACGCCTCTATGATTATATCTACAAAATTAAATAGAATGTGAACCCAACCTCTAGCTCGTATATGTTTTTGCAATTTTAATTGTGATAGAATTTTGTTTTATTATGTGTTCAAAGCACCTATATGCCTTTTTTTATACAGAGATTTAGTTTTGATTTGAAATATCGTAAAGGGATCTTCCTTGATGACTGCGATCTTTCAGAAGCTTCAGAGGTGAAGTCCTTTTTCCACGCTTCTGAGGTAAGGTCCTCAACAATTAGAAATATGTGTTATAACAACTGTTGTATATTACTGTTAAATTTTGCGAAAATGGAAAATCCAATGAATTCTCATTATTGATTTGTTCTCATAAAAAATTGTCCTAGGTCATCTCCTAACAACTTATGCTTTTGTCATAATTTGTTTTTTTCATGGTTTTAAACCCCCTTTTACCTAGTAATCAATAGATTAGTTTATGATCTTTTTAAATCTCCTAACTCTTTGAAATAACTTGTGACTACCACGATATATTTAGTTAATCAGTTTTTTATGCCTCTGATCACCTTGGTTGCAAGTTATTGCGATTGGTCAACCCAATAATTTGTTCAAGTGTGGTGCGAATGAAGTCGGTGTTGATTAAACAACACTGACAATCCTATATGGGGTAGTTAATGGCCAAAGCAGTACAGTCACCAATGAGGAACTGAAAGCAGGATTGCAAAGGCTTGTTGCAAGGCATACTGAAGTAGAAGTGCGGCAGCTTATGGATGGTGTAAGGTGTTTTTGACTCACAACATTGGTCCTGCCCTTGTATTTTTTTTGCCTTATACTTCTAACTTACATGCTTTTGCTTAAATTTTCGCTGCTGTAGATGAAAATGGTTCAACTGACTACATAGATTTCATCACTGCTACATGTGATTGACATCGGTTAGAAAGCGAAGAGCTTCTTTACAAGGTCTTCCGATCTTTTTAAGAAGACAACAGTGGGTACGTCCTTATATCGCAAACTTATATTTAATTATTCTAAACTGATATCTCAGGGAATTAACTAATCTTTTTACGTTCTAACACTAATACTATATCTCCTTAACCACAAATTGAAAACAATTATCTTACAAAACATGGTTGTCAATAATGTCTCAATACAGTTACTATTCTTTTTCTCTATCTAACTTTTTCATTATCATTCTCTTAATATTGGAAGTTGCTCATGTGTTGATGAAGAATGAGCTTCAAAGGAAGGCCTACAGAAAAAGTGGTCTACTATATGTGCAAGAAATTGATAATTTTAGGTTATTGTTCTCAGTAATGTCCGATAACAACTATAATGACATCTCTTTGTGGAATCACTACCTATCTAACTCCTTGTGAACCACACATGCAGGCAGATCACATATTGTGAGAAAACTTCCGCACTGTAAATAGTATAGAGAGGAAGATCGATACATAAGTTGGAAGATGATATAGTAAAGTTTGGAACAATTAACACTAACGCCTCTATGATTATATCCACAAAATTAAATAGAATGTGAACCCAACACCTCTAGCTCGTATATGCTTTTGCAATAATAATTGTGATTAAATTAAATTTTATGTTTTTTTATGTGTTCAAAGCACCTGTATGCCTTTTTTTATACAGGGATATAGTTTTGATTTGAAATATCGTAAGGGGATCTTCCTTGATGACTGCGATCTTTCAGAAGCTTCAAAGGTGAAGTCATTTTTCCACGCTTCTGAGGTAAGGTCCTCAACAATTGAAAATATGTGTTATAACTATTGTGTATATTACTGTTAAATTTTGCGAAAATGGAAAATTGAACGAATTCTTATCAATGATTTATTCTCATAAAAATTGTCATAGGTCATCTCCTAACAACTTATGCTTTTGTCATAATTTGTTTGTTTCATTGTTTTTAAACCCTCTTTGACCTAGTAATCAATAGATTAGTTTATGCTCTTTTTAAATATGCTAACTCTATGAAATAGCTTGTGACTACCACGATATATTTAGTTAGTCATAGTTTCTTATGCCCATGGTCACCTTGGTTGCAAGTAATTGGGATTGATCAACCCAATAATTTGTTCAAGGGTGGTGCGAATGAAGTCCGTGTTGATTAAATAAACACTGACACTCCTATATAGGGTAGTTAAATGACCAAAGCAGTATAGTCACCAATGAGGAACTGAGAGCAGGACTGCAAAGGCTTGTCGCAAGGCCTACTGAAGCAGAAGTGCGGTGGCTTATGGATGGTTGTAAGGTATTTTTGACTCACAACATTGGTCCTCCCCCTTTAATTTTTTTGCTTTATACTTCTAAACTTACATGCTTTTGCTTAAATTTTCGGTGATGTAGATGAAAATGGTTCAACTGACTACATAGAATTCATCACTGCTACATGTGATTGACATCGGTTAGAAAGAGAAGAGTATCTTTACAAAATCTTCCGGTTTTTTTAAGAAGACAACACTGGGTAAGTCCTTCTATTGCAAACTTATATTTAATTATTCTAAAGTGTCACCTTAGGGAATTAACTAATCTTTTTCCATTCTAACTCTGATACTATACCTCCTTAATCGCACATCGAAAACAGTTTTCTGATAAAACATGTTTATCAATAATGTCTCAATACAGTTACTATTTTCTCTATCTTACTTTTTCATTACCATTCTTTGAACATAGGAAGTTGCTCCGAAGTTGATGGAGAATGAGCTTCAAAGGAAGGCCTACAGAAAAAGTGGTCGACTATGTGTAAGAAATTGAAAATTTTATAGGTTTGTTTATTGTTCTCAGTAATGTCTGATGACCACTTTAATGCCATCTCTTTGTGGCATCACTACCTATCTAACTCCTTGTGAACCTCACATGCAGGTAGATCAGCAAGATGGAGTCTCTTCCTTATAAGAATCGTAAAATGCAAAAGAGAAATAACACGGTTGAAGGTATGATCATGGGTTTGTGGCAGAATGGGACCTCCAATCCCTTAGTAATAAATAGGACTTAAGAAAAATTAGTAATAATGAAATAAACAATCGACTCACCTTAACACTAGGCTTTTATAGTGTATCTTTCCGACAACAAGAAGGCAGTTCCAGTTTAAAAGCATTCTTAGTACTCCAAGCAGTTAAATAATTTGCATGTCCTAGATTCCATAACAATTCCTTGTTGAAAATGTTTTGCGGTGTTATTGTTGTGCATTATGAATTCTCTATGTTGTTCATATGAAGTGTCTACCATTTTCAGGTCACATATTGTGAGAAAACATCCGCACTGTAAACAGGAGAGAGGAAGATTGATACATAAGTTGGAAGATGATACACTAATGGTTTGGAACAATTAACACTAACGCCTCAGTGATTATATCCACAAAATTAAATAGAATGTGAACCCAACCTCTAGCTCGTATATGTTTTTGCAATTATAATTGTGATTGAATTTTGTTTTTTGTGTTCAAAGCACCTGTATGCCTTTTTTTATACAGAGATTTAGTTTTGATTTGAAATATCGTAAGGGGATCTTCCTTTATGACTGCGATCTTTCAGAAGCTTCAGAGGTGTAAGTCCCTTTTTCCATGCTTCTGAGGTAAGGTCCTCAACATTTGGAAATGTGTTATAACTATTGTTGTATATTACTGTTAAATTTTGCAAAAATGGAAAATTGAACGAATTCTCATCAATGATTTGTTCTCATAAAAAACTGTCATAGGTCATCTCCTAACAACTTATGCTTTTGTCATAATTTGTTTGTTTCATTGTTTTAAACCCTCTTTGACCTAGTAATCAATAGATTAGTTTATGCTCTTTTTAAATATGCTAACTCTATGAAATAGCTTGTGACTACCACGATATATTTAGTTAGTCATAGTTTCTTATGCCCATGGTCACCTTGGTTGCAAGTAATTGGGATTGATCAACCCAATAATTTGTTCAAGGGTGGTGCGAATGAAGTCCGTGTTAATTAAATAACACTGACAATCCTATATAGGGTAGTTAAATGACCAAAGCAGTATAGTCACCAATGAGGAACTGAGAGCAGGACTGCAAAGGCTTGTCGCAAGGCATACTGAAGCAGAAGTGCGGCGGCTTATGGATGGTGTAAGGTATTTTTGACTCACAACATTGGTCCTGCCCCTGTATTTTTTTGCTTTATGCTTCTAAATTTACATGCTTTTGCTTAAATTTTCGCTGCTGTAGATGGAAATAGTTCAACTCACTACATAGATTTCATCACTGCTACATGTGATTGACATCGGTTAGAAAGCGAAGAGCATCTTTACAAGGTCTTACGATCTTTTTAAGAAGACAACAGGGAGTACGTCCTTATATCGCAAACTTATATTTAACTATTCTAAACTGATACCTTAGGGAATTAACTAATCTTTTACATTCTAACACTATTACTATATCTCCTTAACCACAAATCGAAAACAATTATCTTACAAAACATGGTTGTCAATAATGTCTCGATATAGTTATTATTTTTTCTCTCTATCTAACTTTTTCATTATCATTCTCTCAATATAGGAAGTTGCCCATGTGTTGATGAAGAATGAGCTTCAAAGGAAGGCCTACAGAAAAAGTGGTCGACTATATGTGCAAGAAATTGAAAATTTTATAGGTTGGTTTATTCTTTTCAGTAATGTCTAATGACCACTTTTATGGCTTCTCTTTGTGGAATCATTACCTATCTAACTCCTTGTGAACCACACATGCAGGCAGATCAGCAAGATGGAGTCTCTTCCTGATAAGAACCGTAAAATTCAACGAGAAACAACACGAGTCTCTTCCTGATAAGAACCGTAAAATTCAACGAGAAACAACACGGTTGAAGGTATGATCATGGGTTTGTGGCAGTATTCAATCCCTTAGTTATAAATTGGACTTAAGAAAAACTAGTAATAATGAAATAAACAATCGACTCACTTAACACAAGGCTTTTAAATAGTGTATCTTTCCAACAACAAGAAGACACTTCCAGTTAAAAGCATTCTTAGTACTTCATGCAGTTAAACAATTTGCATGTCCTAGATTCCATAACAATTCCATGTTGAAAATATTTTGCGATGTTATTGTTGTGCATTATGAATTATCTATGTTGTTCATATGAAGTTTTCTACCATTTTCAGGTCACATTTTGTGGGAATACTTCCGCACTGTAAACAGTAGGGAGGAAGATTGATACATAAGTTGGAAGATGATATACTAAAGGTTTGGAACAATTAACACTAACACCTCTGTGATTATATACACAAAATTAAATAGAATGTGAACCCAAACTCTCTAGCTCTTATATGTTTTTGCAATTATAATTGTGATTAAATTACATTTTATGTTTTTTTTTGTGTTTAAAGCACCTGTATGCCTTTTTTTATACATGGATTTAGTTTTGATTTGAAATATTGTATGGGGATCTTCCTTGATGACTGCGATCTTTCAGAAGTTTCAGAAGTGAAGTCCTTTTTCCACTCTTTTGAGGTAAGGTCCTCAACAATTAGAAATATGTGTTATAACAACTGTTGTATATTGCTGTTAAATTTTACAAAATGGAAAATCCAATGAATTCTCATCATTGATTTGTTCTCATATAAAACCGTCATAGGTCATCTCCTAACAACTTATGCTTTTGTCATAATTTGTTTGTTCCATGGTTTTAAACCCTCTTTGACCTAGTAATCAATAGATTAGTTTTTGCTCTTTTTAAATTTGCTAACTCTATGAAATAGCTTGTGACTACCACGAAATATTTAGTTAGTCATAGTTTCTTATGCCTTTGGTCACCTTGGTTGCAAGTTATTGGGATTGATCAACCCAATAATTCAAGGGTGGTGCGAATGAAGTCGGTATTGATTAAACAACACTGACAATCCTATATAGGGTAGTTAAATGACCAAAGCAGTACAGTCACCAATGTGGAACTGAGAGCAGGATTGCAAAGGCTTGTCGCCAGGACTGCAAAGGCTTGTCGCAAGGCATAATGAAGCAGAAGTGCGACAGCTTATGGATGTTGTAAGGTATTTTTGACTCAACATTGGTCCTGCCCCTGTATTTTTTTTTGCCTTATACTTCTAAACTTACATGCTTTTGCTTAAATTTTCGCTGCTGTAGATGGAAATAGTTCAACTAACTACATAGAATTCATCACTGCTACATGTGATTGACATCGGTTAGAAAGCGAAGAGCATCTTTACAAGGGCTTCCGATTTTTTTAAGAAGAGAACAGTGGGTATGTCCTTCTATTGCAAACTTATATTTAATTATTCTAAACTGATACCTTAGGGATTTAACTAATCTTTTTCATTCTAACACTGATACTATATCTCCTTAACCACAAATCGAAAACAATTATCTTACAAAACATGGTTGTCAATAATCACTACAAGAAAAACTCAATTTAGCTGCAGAAATAACGTAGGCCACGAGACCTACGCTACAATAAATTATTAGTTGTAGCGTAGGCTGGCCTACTCAAAGCCTACTCTAATATAAAATTTGGGTTTTTTATGAGAAAAAAAATATTTGCGTAGGTTGGCGGACGCTACTACGAACCTAATTTGATTTTGCTAGGGTCGGCCTACCCTTACTGAAACCATTTTCACTTCATTGATTACAAACCCTGAAATCACTTTAGATTTCCATTTCACACTTCTATGTTTTCACTCGTCCCTCCTCCTTGAGCCATTACGGCTGCGCCACCAGTCCACCGTTCGTTCACCACCTTCCATCTTTCCCTTCTCCACTGTGGCCACGACGTCTCTAGTGTTCTCGAGTCACCGGGCCCTTCCAGCCTTTCACGAACACCATATAGTCCAGCATTGCCTCCACGAGCAAGATGAATGGCCGGACACTCTCAGTGCTTTCATTGTGACCACCGTCTGAACACGCTTTGTTCAAATCTATCTTCTCTGTTCAGATTCAATACGTTGCATCCCTTTTCCGAGCAAAAGCGCCACCTATTCCGATGAAGAGTGCCACCATTTCGAGCAAAAGCGCCACCGTTCGCTGTTGATGTTCTTTCCTCTCCTATTTCCAATTCAAGGTAGTTCCCTATCTAAACTGTCAACAATTACGAGTACTGAACCATAGATGGATTTGTCTAGAAACTTGATTTAGTGGGGCTACTATTATTTGAGTCTTTGCATTTCAGTAATCACTATGAGGTTTTCATTTTTGCACCTTTTTATTTTAAATGAATGATGGGTGTTAAACTGTTAGTTACTTCTGCTTCTGGTTTACTTACGTCGCTGGAAAACAATTTTTTTAATGTAATAATTAAAAAGCTTAGAGCAGTCTTCACTCTAACTAGAAACGAGTGTACTTTATTCTATAGGATGCCAATATCATCCCATACTACCCCTTTGAATTTTACAATAGGAATTTTATAATAGAGTTCTATTCAGATTGTTACTTTCTCTTTTTTGTTAGGCAATATGAAGTAACGTACTTTATGTGATGTAGTAAGTATTATTATTTCCTTGTGGTTCTGAGGTTATTCAATTGTCAATTGGCTGCATTGAATATCTCTTCATGCCAATATCCATGGAGAAGCAGAGTTCACATTGGTCTTGAAAGAACCTACAAATCCAAAGCACTAGGGGAACATGCTGTAAACCTCAAATTTCTGAGCTAATTATATCTGGGGTAGTGTTGATTGCTGATGTCCTACAAATTTGGAGCCAAAAGATGGCACATTCCTGCAATACTGATTTAAAGAAATCCAAATTCTTATGGAAATGGATCATGAAAATGAAGAACGAACCATGCATGAGATTTGTGTAATGAATATATGTTGTTTTCCTTCTTAGAAGTGAATAAGATGCGATCCCATTATGTGTTGTTATAAATGCAATTTTGCTTCTGACTGAAATTGCACTCTTACTACTCAATTTTCTAACTGCATTTTTTGTTCCCCAATTTATGTTTCTTCACATTTGATTTTTTTTTGTTTTCCCTTTATGAACTCTCATGATTCATGAATTATATTAAAGTGTTAGTTCTATGGTTTTAACAATCTGTTCTGCGATTACAAATAACATATTAAATTTTTTAGCAAGCATAGATCTCTTTTTTAGTGCCTCCAGACCCAACGGTACTAGCAATTATGGACATCAGATATCACTGACCAAGTATATCCACTTTAGTCTATTCTCATTTCTTCCATTACTTTTCAACTTCTTTTAGGTACACCACACATTTGCAACTGCTGGTTTTGATGGTGCTTTTAATTTTTGGGACAAGGATAGTAAAGAGAGGCTTAAGGTTATTCCATTTTTATTGAAAATTTCATTCAAGTCTGAACCAACACATATTGCAGTGGTATTTTGGCATAATTTATGCTTATCTAATGCAACCTTCTCTTATTTCAGGCCATGTTAAGATGCAGCCAACCTATTCCTTGCAGTACCTTCAACAATGATGGTTCAATATTTGCTTATTCGGTATTCCCAACATCCCATTCTGCATAAGTTTACAGCCTTGTTCAAGAAGTTTTGGCATCCCTTTTTTGTCATGCATGCACATAATTCATGTATAACCAATCTTATGCTATCTTTCTTCGAATCATGATTATTGCTAACCTATATGTGAAGGTGAGGGGAAAGGATTTTTTTCTTTGGATCCAGGCATAAACTCACCTTGTGATGCTTATTGCACAAATGTGTAGGATGTTTGTTAAATTTCTTCACTTTTTTCATGTTAACTTTGTAATAGAATTTTTTCTTATTAATTTCTGTTTGGAAACTCAATTTTCATTGTGGTTCATAATTTGCTGATGAAAGGATTTTGAGCTCAAAAGTCTGGGCATTCTAGTTGGTCTTTTCAGTTACCATAATGGAAGTATCTCTGTGATTTATATGCGTAAACCATGTGGAATTGATATACCGATATCCTGCTTGTAGGTATGCTATGACTGGAGTAAAGGGGCAGAAAATCATAATCCTGCAACAGCAAAAACCTACATCTTCCTTCACTTTCCACAGGTATTTTGGTTTGGCTACCCATATCTATTAAGAATATCTTTCATTATCTGTTCATGACATATTGGCATGAGGCGCAGGAGTAACTCTTGACAAAATTACTTGTGTTTTTCTTTTCAATTTTTACTTCCATTTGGTAGGAAATGCTACCTATTTGCCTGTCCACAAAAAGAAGACCTTTCACTCATCACTTTATCATCAATGAAACTTTGAGAGGACACTAATGTTGTAGATGGAAATAGTTCAACTAACTACATAGAATTCATCACAGCTACATGTGATTGACATCAGTTAGAAAGCGAATAGCTTCTTTACAAGGGCTTCCGATTTTTTTAAGAAGACAACAATGGGTATGTCCTTATTTTGCAAACTTATATTTAATTATTCTAAACTGATACCTTAGGGAATTAACTAATCTTTTTACATTCTAACACTGATACTATATCTCCTTAACCACAAATCAAAAACAATTATCTTACAAAACATGGTTGTCAATATGTCTCAATACAGTTACTATTATTTTTCTCTATCTTACTTTTTCATTACCATTCTTTTAACATATAGGAAGTTGCTCCGGTGTTGATGGAGAATGAGCTTCAAAAGAAGGCCTACAAAAAAGTGGTCGACTATATGTGCAAGAAATTGAAAATTATTTTAGGTTTGTTTATTGTTCTCAGTAATGTCTGATGACCACTTTAATGGCATCTCTTGTGGCATCACTACTTATCTAACTCCTTGTGAACCTCACATGAAGGCAGATCAGCAAGATGGAGTCTCTTCCTGATAAGAACCGTAAGATGCAAAGAGAAATAACATGGTTGAAGGTATGATCATGGGTTTGTGGCAGTATGGGACCTCCAATCCCTTAGTAATAAATAGGACTTAAGAAAAATTAGTAATAATGAAATAAACAATCGACTCACTTAACACTAGGCTTTTATACAGTGTATCTTTCCGACAACAACAAGGCACTTCCCGTTAAAAGCATTCTTAGTACTTCATGCAGTTAAACAATTTGCATGTTCTAGATTCCATATCAAGTCCTTGTTAAAATGTTTTGTGGTGTTATTGTTGTGAATTATGAATTACTAAAGGTTTGGAAGATGATATACTAAAGATTTGGAACAATTAACACTAACGCCTATGTGATTATATCCACAAAATTAAATGGAATGTGAACCCAACCTCTAACTCGTATATGTTTTTGCAATTATAATTGTGATTATTTTTTTTTTTGTGTTCAAACCACCTATATGCCTCATTTGACACAGGTATTTAGTTCTAATTTGAAATATTGTAAGGGGATGTTCCTTCATGACAGGGATCTTTCAGAAGCTTTAGAGGTGAAGTCTTTTTTCCACGCTTCTGAGGTAAGGTCCTTAACAATTAAAAATATGTGCTATAACAGCTGTTGTATATTACTATTAAATTTTACGAAAATGGAAAATCGAATGAATTCTCGTCAATTATTTGTTCTCATAGAAAACCGTTCTAGGTCTTCTCCTAACAACTTATGCTTTTGTCATAATTTTTTTATTCCATGGTTTTAAACGCTCTTTGATCTTGTAATCAATAGATTAATTTATGCTCTTTTTAAATCTGCTAACTCTATGAAATAGCGCGTGACTACCACGGTATATTTAGTTAGTCATAGTTTCTTATGCCTTTGGTCACCTTGGTTGCAAGTTATTGGGATTGATCAACCCAATAATTTGTTCAAGGGTGGTGCGAATTAAGTCGATGTTGATTAAACAACACTGAAAATCCTATAAAGGGTAGTTAAATGACAAAAGTAGTACAGCCACGAATGAGGAACTGAGATTAGTACTGCAAAGACTTGGCTCAGGGGATACCAAAGCAAAAGTGCGGCAGCATACGAATACTATAAGGTATTTTTTATTCACAACATTGGTCCTCCCATTTTTTATTTTTTTTTTGCTTTATATGCATGATGTTAAATGTTGAAGAACTTTGTCTGTGAATGGGTGACATACAATGAGCTGATAGAAGGTAGTGGAGTACGATGTTTTGTCAATTTTATGGTGTCTAATATTGGTGCCAATTTCATGGTTCACTCCATTTGATCATGAAATTTTTAAATGTATAATGTCATACTAAACACTATATAATATTTCAATTTTATTTGATCTTATATTATTAACTATCAATGCTTATTATACTTTTTTTTTTCAATCATATGCATTACCTAACAAATTAAAGACATGGTTGTTGCGTTGTTGCCACATTGATTCGCACATGTTGAAAACTGAAGACGTTCTTTCAAAAATTAGGATAAACAATCAACAATGACACCTATTTATTTATAGACCACTACAAGATGTTATAAACTGCATTTTTTTTTAAGTTTTGTACACTACAGGACATTTAGAAAATAGACAGTATTTAAAGTACTGAAATATATATAACAAAGAACTATCTAACCTTTCAAAAAGACCGTCTTGAAGTATAATCAAAATCCTATACTTTTTCAAGAAAGTAATGCAAATCCCATAACCATTCCTGCAAGTATAAAAATTAGTTTCGGGAGCAAACTAATTTGTTAGAGATGAAAATGAACTTTGATGCTTGAACTCAGTAAAACTTTATTGCCCTCCTGTTTTAATTCATTTATATAACTCAAGTTTGAATATGCGTATTTTTAAATGTTAAGACAACACAATATTTAAATACATAGTCATTTCTTAATAACAATAATAATAATAAAATTTATTTTAATATGTAATAGTATTTAATTTTATTGTTAGTTGAACTAAATTTAATTTTCAATTGATGAATATGTAAAAAATTATTACGTGATAAAATTAAACTTATTAAATTTAAACATTCATTCTATATTTTCCTTATTATCAAGATATATAATAATCAAGTCCAAATCAATATCTGACCTTATGGAAACTCAATTTGTTTTTCAATTCTCTTGTGTTCGAGGAGGAGAGCTAACATACTGGCAATGTTTACAAGCAAAAGAAAAATGAACTATACACGATATAAATCCTTTAGATTTCAAAAATAGGGAAACTCTTTCACAACTTGCCTCCATTTTGACTAATGTTTTGTAAAGGAGCATAATAGGGAAGTTCCATAGGTAGTCTTTGCTTAACTCTGCAGCGGCAAGCACAAATCCACACTCAATCCAAGTGTTAAGATATAATTTGTATAAATATGACACAACATGAAAGTCATTAATTTGAGCATTGGATAATTGTTTTATGAGTCATAACTACCTACAATGTACCACCCCAGTGGAAAATGATGTATGTAGACTGCATGCAAAATAAAAAATTTATATATTACCAATAAAATTAGCAATTTATATTGCAATACAATAATATTTTTAGACAACACTACTATACTTATCTGCGTAGACTACCTAGTCATTCAAGATGCTTTAAGTATACAAAAGTTTGCATTTTCCAACACAGCGAAGCAATCAACTGTGTTACAATGAGTATGAACTGAAAAGAGGCATTTAAATCATATATATATATATATATATATATACCAATCCCTTTCCTTATTTCATTGTAAAGAAAACATATAGTATCATTCATGCGATTAATATTACTGTTAATGTACACAATCAGACGTAAAACAGGAAGAGAAGAAACTAACATTGCAGTCTAACTGGAGTGGGAACTTACAGAAATTGCAGAAGGCATGCCCACTACTGGATCTTCAAAGAGTTTACTAGTAAGAGCCAATTCAAGGAGGCTACTTTGCATTCCTGCAATTGAATAAATTAAGTTTGTTATATGGATATATAGAAATAGAGAACTTGTCTCAAAGGAAATTGTTTGTGGCAGTGGTTTCGCATTAGGAGAATCACGAAAGATCAATCCACATGGGATATAACAAGCTATAAAACATGACACATGAAAAGCAACAACAGGTGAAGTTACTAGTAAAGGCAATGTTTTACATTGGATCAAATACTACAGTTGAAGTTTTGTTACTAGGTGAAAAAAGATTATCTGAATATTGACAATCTACTCAAACATGGTTGCTCTGCCTAGAATCCCTGTGGCTTGTATCCCTGCATCACCACATCACTTCTATTAAATTAAAATAGTAATCATTAAGAAATTTGAGCTAAACTAACCTGTTGTATCACTGTATCATGATATAGCCTGTATGAATGGAATAACCTTGCAACTCTATCAATTTGCAAGCAGTATATATTATTTTTTTAAATACTTCATGAAACGAACACCATTAAATAAAAAATTAATTAACAAGTTATATTTGGTTTAAAGTCTCAAGAGGTATCAACTCTTCTATACAAGTTCTAGCCTTCAACAACCAAAAGATAAAAATAAGAAACATTTTTGTGAATTAAATTTCTGAAGGCAAACTACCAAACCAAATATGGCAAGTAGTGGCCATACTTTTAGCTATGCCTTGGCTAAAAGTAATTGGGAGTACCTCATAACATTATTTAGCATCAAACCTTACATTCAACTATATTATTAAAAAGTAACACAAAATAACAAAATAAAATAAGGACTTACATTTGCACCATGTTCTAATAGAACACTGACAGCAGCTTTTGGGAATGACCAATAGCTCAAACCAAAGGTGTTCCTGCATCACATTTTATATCAAGATCAATTCCTCTAGATAGCAAATACTTAAGCAACTTAGTAGCTCCTGGAACAAATTAAAGCACAAATATTACAAAATGAATGAAATAAGAGAAATAAGGCGAGCAAACTTAAATAATACTTATCTAAAATTGCATAAGAGATCATGAAATCAAACATAAAACAAATTTCTTTTGTCATAGGATAAATAAAACTAATGAGAAGTCATGGCAGAAGAGAACAAACTTATCCCAAGAGAATGGTGCAAGGTTGTAGCCCCTAAATTACTAGCTATAGTAGGATTGGCACCATGGTCAATCAGAAATTTAGCACACCGGCTGTGTATTCCCCTAAATAACTATGTATTTTTTTAAATACATAGTAAGTTCATGTTAAACTTCTTTATACCAAGAAGACCCTCAAATTTTGAGTCATCTACTTTAACTCCAAGCATACTTATCAATATTTCCATGATACCTCTAAATTAAATAAAATATCAATATGAAGTTTATTTTTTAAAGCTAGTAGTAGATGATAGGAATGAAATCATTGCAAACACTCTAATTAACTACAAAAATCAAGTATTAATATATTTGCTAGCATGCATAATGACTTTTTACCGTTGGAACATGGAAGGCAAATCAAGTAATAATATATTCTTTAAAAATTAAAGGGCATATACGTTATTAGATTGGTAGAAATAAAAAATATTTATAAAATTTATAATTATTTAAAAATTAGAAAGGGTATGTAAAATTATAAATCGCTCTAGAATAATATAATAAATATATTTCAAAATATTAAAATATTTTTAATCTCTTGTTTACAATTTCTCATAAATACATATATTCATTTTTATCATTTTATTGTATAATAATACGTCATATTTTGAAATAAATCATATTATAAATAATAAAAATATTTTCAAGATATTTTAAATTTGAATAATTTATTTTAAAATTAAAAAGTGAATTAGAGACGGAATTATTTCGTCTCTAAATATAAATGTTATAGTATTTCTCAATTCAAATTTAGAGACAGAACTAGAGACGAAATTGATGAATAAAAAAAATCTCTCTCTACATTCCGTCTCTAACCATTGAAATTATGATTTTATAATTTAGAGACGGAAATAATCAGACACGGATTTGTTCCGTCTCTGAATAGCGTCTCTAAAATCGTTTAAAGTATTTAGAGACAAATTTAGAGATGGAATACGATTGAGACGGAAAATTCCGTCTCTCAATTCCGTCTCTAAGAAATTGAATAGTTGTTCTGTCTCAATGAGGTATAATCCGTCTCTGTTAGAGACGGAAAAAATTCCATCTTTATTTTAAACTTTTCTAGTAGTGTATAAACCAAAATTCAAGAAAAAAAATCAAATACAAGCAAAAGCCTCAATCAAGATTAGTAGCCGTCGAAGAAGTCCCTTGAGGTGGAGATGTCATCACTGTAAAAAGAAAAAAAAATTACGAGGTGGTAACAGTGCAGCAGTTCCATAGGCAACTGGCATAGTAGAATTTAATATCATGCGATCTCCCGCAAAGGAGAGTCCATGGGATCACCAAGTGACGACATCTATCTGTTTAAAAAACTAACATGTCAATTCCATCCTTATCTCCCTGCTCAGCTCCTTTACAAGGTATGGCCCTATCCCATTCGAGAAGAAACTTTTTTTGCACTTGTTTAATAGTTAGTTTTAAATCTCATATCTTATGCTTGACGAAATTTCGGCAGCATTTCCAATTGGTCTCCAAATGCACAACTTGAACATGGTTACATACACCATGATCAAGCATGCACCCAGAGACAATGAGAAATGTAGTGAACCGAAATTTCGCCAGGTATTAGATATGAAATTTAAAACTAACTATTGACAAGTGCAATAAAAGCGGTTCTTTCCAAACTGTCCGACTTGGACAATTCAAGATTAAATTTTAATGAGCTTTCTCATTAATATTTAATCTCGAATAGGAAAATAAGGTTTTTCTCAAATTTAACATAAAAGCACGTTGTAATCAAATCATTGTCACAATATTTGGCAGAAGACCTAAAGTATAAGAAATGAATCAGAAAAACATGACGAACAAAACAGTATTGTACAGACACAAGAATAATAGTCCATCGAAATCAATTACATAACACTTGCAGCTGCAGAAAATGAACATAAACATTTTATTGTAGATAAATAACCAGCCATTTCAGCATCATTTTGAGGTCTGTTGAAAGGAAGTGAAACTAGTTTAGATCAACTAATGTATACAATTAGGAAAAATACTTTAGCCAAAAGAAACAGGGAAGGCAGTTGGCTTAAACATGTGTTCCACTTGGAATTAAATTAAGGCAACAGAAGAACCACACAAGAAATACCGTTCAAATTCCATAAAAACTACATTGATATACCCAATGATAATGATATTTTGTTACCATCCTGAACAACATTTAGCATACCAATCAATGCAAAACTATATAAATGCAAATAAGATCAAAGTCTCCATATCTATTGATAATTAAGTTATCACCTCACACAGGGCCAAGATGTTCATCATCCACAACTAAGGTTAGAAAGAAGAGAATATAGTTTTTAAAATTAGAAAGAAGGATTCTGTAATTTAAACAAGAGAAGTCTAATTTATTCTTAATTATATTTTTTAATCTATATCATTAGTCATTAGACTTATTACATATTACTTTAAATAACATTTGATAAATAACAGAGGAAGTATGTAGCTTTCATAGAAGACGACATCAAATTCCCTTGCCTAATGATGCGTATTAGGAACTATTCCGTACAAAAAATATAATTAAAATAAAAAATTAATGAGGGAAGAAAAGAAACAATACCCTTTCCTTGCACTCAGTTTTTGTTTGCTCCAATTCTCAAATAGCACGTGTTCTACGAGCTTCAAAAGCCTTCAACTCTTGTTCTTATATTTCTTTCTCAATGGAATCCCCTTACTCTTACTCTTTGTAAACCAACAATCCCATTAAATAACAATAATAATAATAATAAGAATAATCAATTTTAGTTAGAATCGAAGTGAGAAACTAGCTTGCTCTTGCCCTTCTTCACCATTAAGCAAAAACCCACTTGGCTTCTTACTTTAGAGAAGAAATCCCTATGTTTTGACCCGCTAAATTCACGTAGAGGAAGCAATTCATGTAGGATTTGAACAAAAAAACACAAAATAACAAAAACGCACCACCGTTCGACCCGGTTTCAACTCTGTGCATGAACTCGAAGCTTTCCGAAAGGGGATTTAGAGCTTACGCTTTGTAATGAAGTGGAGGATGAGAAGAGATTGAAGATATAGGGTTCACGATTCACAATTTAGTATTATGGTTCTTCAAAATTTGGGGATTGAGGTGAATAGGAAATCAAAATGAGGGAACAAAGGTGAGAGTGTTTCGACAGTTTACTGGCTTTAAGAGGCTTACAGGTTCGCTGTTTTGATTCCTAGAAATAATTCAATTATTGAACCGAGCCATAAAACCCGCAACCGGTTCATGAACTTTTTGGGTGGTTCAGTATTTTCCGGTTTAGTAGGGAACGATTAGGCAGTACGATACAGTTAAAGGAAGTTTTTTACTAGCCCTAGTCCTCGTCACCAGCTTCGTCGGCACCCATGTCTCCTTCGCCTTGAAGAGTCGCAGCGACGACATCCTTTGATTTGACAACTTCAACCTCTACTAAAACCCTAACCTCAAGCGCGCACGACAGAGGCACCTCGACTGCGCCGACATTGTGCTCCGTAAGAGACCTTTAATTACGTATGGTTAAATATTCTGTTCAAATTTCATTTTACACATGTTGAAATATTAATTTCAATGTTGTTCATGATATTTGCTTGATTGAAAACAAATGTTACTAATTAATAATCATTATCATAAGAATCTTTTTCTTTTAATGCCATCATTGAATTTGAATTAATAAGCATAAATTATACTTTAAATATTCAAATTAATGATTTAATTAACCACTGTATGTTATGATTTCATTCTCGTAAGTATGGCCAAAATAATGATAATAAAATATTTATATTTTTAATTTTATACATTATATAATATTTATAAAATTAACTTGAATTTATAAGATATCAAATATCATTAATTAAAGAAGAAATTGTAATGACATGGAAGTAAAAAATTAACTACAAGTGGAAAAGGCGTGTCAAAAGTCTGCGCAGAGAAGCTCTACCTCTAACCACGTCGTCCTCATCACTAGCTTCATCGGCACCCCACGTCTCCTTCGCCTTGAAGAGTCGCGGCGATGACATCCTTTGCCTTGATAACTTCAACCACTACTAAAACCCTAACCTCAAGCGTGCACGACGGAGGCTCCTCGACTGCGTCGACATATTTGTCGTCGACAAAATCAACAATGATGTCGCACTCCTCCAGAAGCTCTTTGATGTCGTGCCATTCACCCACGTTATGCGTCTCGTGACGCAAGCTGGGATCCGCCATGCTATGCAAAACCCTGGATCTTGCGTCCACAACAACATAGTTGAGTTCGTGAACCTTCTAGAAGCTTGTAAATCGGTGAAGACTCAACTTGTTGTCGTTTGGGATTCGTCGAGCTTTGTTTACAAGCTTAATTCATTCTCAGAGAAAGAACAAACAAACCAACCGGCGAGCCTCTAGCCGCGAAGAAGAAAGATGGTGAAGAAATTGCTCATAGCTATAACCATATATATGGTCTTTCGATCACTATGTTGCGGTTCTTCACAGTT
Organism: Sesbania bispinosa; assembly: GCA_026901365.1. NCBI lineage: Eukaryota > Viridiplantae > Streptophyta > Magnoliopsida > Fabales > Fabaceae > Sesbania > Sesbania bispinosa. Next base: position 129,505 of record QLOH01001071.1, read on the forward strand.
TATGGGTTATGGCATGTTTTTTATATTCTAGGGTTTGTGTTTTTTAAGAACATATGCTGACTTCATAAAATTATAAATTAGAGTTACTTCGTTTTGCAATATTAAAAACTTTAAAAAACAAATAAATGTTAATTGAAAAAACCGGGATTGTCTAAGGTGCACAAGTAAAATATTTGTGTACCTGTACACAAGTTAATGTTAGACATTAGATATAATATTATTTAATTTAATGACCAAATTAATTTGAGTCAAGCAGTTGCACGTATCATACTAATTAAGTTGATTATGAAAGTGCCAAAATGGGTCTCCACTGATTTAAAATTTTTGGCTGACAGTAGTAGTGTGAAGGTGAAAGATTGTGACTTGTGAGAACCTAATGGCATTACAGAAGACCAGAGCAAAGTCAAACATACTACTAAGACAAAGTGGAACAAAAATATGATTCACTTATGGGTAATTTAATTTAGGGCGGATCTTTTCCCTATATTTTCGGTCTACTATAAACCTCACACTTTATTACTATAAAACTAAGATTAAATTAATAAAATATATTATTAATTTTTTTAATATTAAAATTTTACTATTTATAGTAAAGGTTTACCATAGATGGAAAATATAAGGGTCCACCCAAGAATTCCTCTTCACTTATGCTAAACTCCAATTTACAATTAGAAATAAAAATCCCTTTGTCACTAGCCCAACATTTTCACATCCAAAATCAAAACAGTGGAAACACAAGCCAGAAACAAAAACCCAATTAACTAGAAACCATAGCCGAGCCACTGCAATAAATGAAGAGAAATGAGAAGTGGGAAGGGGGGACAGAGCCCGACAATTTATCTTTGTGCCTCTTTGTAAGCCCAAAAATAAATATACCCACCTTTTCTGTTAATGGAGCAATACTCAAATTTTACTTCAAACAAGATAAAACCTATGAAATCAATGAGGTTTATTTCGTGATCTCAATAATCAACAACGACAATGGCATTTCACCGTTTAAACTCTTTTCCCCTTTTTAAGCTCCTTAAAATCTACGCATCAACATCGACAATCATTGTTATGGTTCAAACAAATGTGCTTAATCTCGGCCACCGCTACACAACTTTGCTAAGACTCAAATGGTAGTTTCGACCACAAGCAAAGGCTTTACCACACGTCTTGAATGCAACTGCACCAAGCCTTTGTAACTATTCTTACCAAAGTTTTAGAACCTAAATTTATTAGGGCCATTAAAAAAATTCCCATTTTTAATGGGGTCCCAACACAATTTTCTTAAGAGTTAAAAAAAACATAGCGGCTGAAACTTGTTATTTCCGATGAAAATCACTTGTTTACATGTACACAAGTTTTTAACCTGTGCACCTTAGAAACACTCGAAAAAACTTACTACCTTAGGTAAATAAATTTGTGCACCTTAGATGGACCCATGTTTTTATGCAAAAGAGATGTAAGGGGTATAGGTGTAGAGACATGAAAAAATTAAGATGAATAAGTTTCTTTGACTTAACAATATATAGTCCAAACAATGTTAATTAGTGTAATCATTAAATTAGGTTTGATTTTATATAACAATATACTTATATTATAAATTTTAAAATATATTAATGGTATAGAAAGGAGTGTGAAACTTTATCTATGTTAAATATTTTATATCATACATCAGGAGTGGGGGAAAAAAGCTACACACGTAACGTTATATATATATGGATTAGGATCTTCTCATGTGAAAAATTCACATGACCATGCCATGTGAAACTTTTGTGTCTATCACTTTCCTCATAAACTCACAAATCAAACACATTGGTGGAATGTAATTAACTAATTATTATCTGCATAGTTTGTGAACTAGGAGATCCACTTAGAAGGATCAACATAGAATGAGCAAGATCAGGGAAAAACCCTCCAACAAATTTGGGATGACAAAGGCGGACGTGAAAGAAAGGAAGAAGTTTAAAGGGCATTTGGAGGAATACACCCCTTTAACTAAAGCCTTTCTCGAATTTGGCAGGAAGTCCACAACACAAGTCTAGTTGAGGTCAAAAGACCACCCCCTCTAAAGGCACGGGCTCAGTTGGATAAAATTCGTTATTGTGCTTTCAACAAGGGACACGACCATAATACCAAAGATTACTACCAGCCAAAGGACGCTATTGAGCAACTCATCTGAGATGGCCAACTCGGAAGATATGTAAAAAAATGGGAGAAGTGAATGATGCATTAGAAGCTAAGATTACAAAAGGAGGGATAGATCCCCCGGTCGGGATGAGGAAAGAAGTCGGAGGAGACATAGACCTCGATCCCCTAAAAGAGGAGAAGTTTGAATGTGTAATCTTTATCTTTATATATATAAAAGTAAGGTAGTGAAAGTGACCAATGAAATCTAAAGTTAGGGCACAATAGTAAATTCCTTTAAACAAAACTTCTAAAAATAGAAAGTATCTTGACATTTCAAATGATTAATATTATACATCACCATTAATTAACTATAGTAATTATATTAAAGTAAATATTACTATATAAATAAAAAATTATGATAATAAAAAATATAAAAATGATAATTTAAAGCATATCTAATAATTTTAAAAAATCATTAATTAACTATAGTAATTATATTAAAGTAAATATCACTATAAAAATAAAAAATTATGATAATAAGAAATATAAACAATGATAATTTAAAGCATATATAATAATTTTTTTTTTAAAAAATAATAAGAAATTTAAAACATCCTCAAACACTTAAAAAACTAATTTATAATTATGTTGGTAGTAATTATAGTAATTATTCAGTTATAGTTATTTTTATATAAAAATAAATATTATTTATAACCCATTTTAACAATTTCAATATTAAAAAGGAAATGTTTATAACAATTTCTATATGATTGTAACTTTTAATCCAACGGTGGATTATTTAATACAGTGATCCATTAAAAAATTATTCAGCGCTGTAATATTTAGTGTAAGTTACAACGGTGTAGGTTGAACCCTCCTCTAAATAAAAACATAATATGAAATTTAAAACATAATAAAATAATTTCAAAAAGGTAAAAATTTATTTTAAAAAATAAAATATAATATGAAATTTGAAACACACCCAAACATTTAAAAATTATTTAATAATTATAATTACGGTAATTGTATTAATTATTTAGTTATAGATACCTTCATTATATCAAACATCAATATTAAAGCCAATTACAATCAATATTAAAAAAATTAATAACAAAAATAAAAATATAATACAAAATTTGTAACATATTAAAATAATTTAGAAAATCATTTCAAAAAATTAAAAATGTAATACGAAATTTGAAACATGTCTAAACACTTAAAACAATGTACAATTTTTATTATAATAATTATAGTAAATTATTATATCAAAATATCAAATATCGGTATTAAAGGTCATTTTAATAGTTTAAATGTATTAAAAAATGTTTATAAGATAAATAAAATTATACTATGAAATTTAAATAATATTAAAAAATATTTTATAATTACGTTAATAGTAATTATTATAATTATTTAATTAGTGTTCTTATCTTTATCTTTATATATATAAAAGTAAGGCAGTGAAAGTGGCCAATGAAATCTAAAGTTAGGGCACAATAGTAAATTCCTTTAAGCAAAACTTCTAAAAATAGAAAGTATCTTGACATTTCAAATGATTAATATTATACATCACCATTAATTAACTATAGTAATTATATTAAAGTAAATATTAATATATAAATAAAAATTTATGATAGTAAAAAATATAAAAAATGATAATTTAAAGCATATCTAATAATTTTTAAAAAACCATTAATTAACTATAGTAATTATATTAAAGTAATTATCACTATAAAAATAAAAAAATTATGATAATAAGAAATATAAATAATGATTATTTAAAGCATATATAATAATTTTTAAAAAATAAAAAAAATAATAAGAAATTTAAAACATTCTCAAACACTTAAAAAAACTAATTTATAATTATGTTGGTAGTAATTATAGTAATTATTCAGTTATAGTTATTTTTATTTAAAAATAAATATTATTTAAAACCCATTTTAACAATTTCAATATTAAAAAGGAAAGGTTTATAACAATTTCTATATGATTGTAACTTTTAATCCAACAGTGGCATATTTAATACAATGATCCATTAAAAAGTTATTCAGCGCTGTAATACTTGGTGTAACTTACAACGGTGTAGGTTGAACCCTCCTCTAAATAAAAACATAATATGAAATTTAAAACATAATAAAATAATTTCAAAAAGGTAAAAATTTATTTTAAAAAATAAAATATAATATGAAATTTGAAACACACCAAAACATTTAAAAATTATTTAATAATTATAATTACGGTAATTATATTAATTATTTAGTTATACATGCCTTCATTATATCAAACATCAATATTAAAGCCAATTACAATCAATATTAAAAAAATTTATAACAAAAATAAAAATATAATACAAAATTTATAACATATTAAAATAATTTAGAAAATCATTTCGAAAAATTAAAAATGTAATACGAAATTTGAAACATGCCTAAACACTTAAAAAAATGTACAACTTTTGTCATAATAATTATAGTAAATTATTATATCAAAATATCAAATATCGGTATTAAAGGTCATTTTAATAGTTTAAATGTATTAAAAAAATGTTTATAAGATAAATAAAATTATACTATGAAATTCAAATAATATTAAAAAAATATTTTATAATTACATTAATTGTAATTATTATAATTAAGTGAGGATGTGTAGAAATAATAAACGTGTCTCCATTTTATTGAGTCATATCATCATGCAGGTATTGATACCCACAAAACTCCTAATACAAACAAATAATCTCCTAATATTCATATGTTGAATTTAAATTGTATATATAATTGAAATTAATTGTCCTATAATATTTACATATAAAATCTATAAATTATTCATTTTAAATCTAATATATACTTCATGTTTTTACCACACGTCTTGAATGCACCTGTACCAAGCCTTTGTAACTATTCTTACCAAAGTTTCAAAACCTAAATTTATTAGGGCCATTAAAAAAATCCCCATTTCTAATGTGGTCCCAACACAATTTTCTTAAGAGTTAAAAAAAACATAACGGCTGAAACTTGTTATTTCCGATGAAAATCACTTGTTTACATGTACACAAGTTTTTAACTTGTGCACCTTAAAAACACTCAAAAAAACTTACTACCTTAGGTAAATAAATTTGTGCACCTCAGTCGAACCCATATTTTTATGCAAAAGGGATGTAAGGGGTATAGGAGTAGAGACATGAAAAAATTAAGACGAATAAGTTTCTTTGACTTAACAATATATAGTCCAAACAATGTTAATTAGTGTAATCATTAAATTAGGTTTGATTTTATATAACAATATACTTATATTATAAAATTTAAAATATATTAATGGTATAGAAAGGAGTGTGAAACTTAATCTATGTTAAATATTTTATATCATATATCAGGAGTGGGGAAAAAAAGCTACACACGTAACGTTATATATATATGGATTAGGATCTTCTCATGTGAAAAATTCACATGACATGGTCATGTGAAACTTTTGTGTCTATCACTTTCCTCATAAATACTCACAAATCAAACACATTGGTGGAATGTAATTAACTAATTATTATCTGCATAGTTTGTGAACTAGGAGATCCACATAGAATGAGCAAGATAAGGGAAAAACCCTCCAACAAATTTGGGATGACAAAGGCGGACGTGAAAGAAAGGAAGAAGTTTAAAGGGCATTTGGAGGAATACACCCCTTTAACTAAAGCCTTTCTCGAATTTGGCAGGAAGTCCATAATACCAACGATTACTACCAGCCAAAAGATGTTATTGAGCAACTCATCTAAGATGGCCAACTCGGAAGATATGTAAAAAAATGGGAGAAGTGAAAGATGCATTAGAAGCTAAGATTACAAAAGGCGGGATAGATCCCCCGGTCGGGATGAGGAAAGAAGTCGGAGGAGACATAGACCTCGATCCCCTAAAAGAGGAGAAGTTTGAATGTCTAATACATATTCAATATTGCAAATATAACTCAGGACTTTCTTTCTTTTATTACACATCTTTTTTTAAAAAATAATGAGGTCTTAATTTAAAAATTAAAATATGAATTGGGTTAAATTTAAATTATAAATACCCGAAACATTAAGTGAGGATGTGTAGAAATAATTAATGTGTCTCCATTTTATTGAGTCATATCATCCAGGTATCGATACCCACAAAACTCCTAATACAAACAAATAATCACCTAATATTCATATGTTGAATTTAAATTGTATATATAATTCTAATTAATTGTCCTATAATATTTACATATAAAATCTATAAATTATTCATTTTAAATCTAATATATACGTCATGTTTTAATATATTTTATTTTATATATATATATATATACATATATGGTGAATTACATGAAATAAAATACTAGTTATATTTGAATGTTCATTATATTCTATTTTTTGCTTTTAATTTATTTATTATTTGAATAAATTTTAAATTTACCATTTTATTAATTAAATGACTTTATTACATGATTTAATCTTTTTCTAATTTAATATGTAGTAAAATTACATTATTTATTTTAAATATATAATATAATTTATATTTAAGAATATCTATTTTTATTTATTATATTTTTTAGTATTTAAATAAAATAAATATTTAAAATACTAGTTAAACAATATAATAATTCACAAAAAATATTTTTATCTTTATTTTTATTATATATAAAAGTAAGGTAGTGAAAATAACATATAAAGCCTAAAACGAGGATATAATAATAAATTTGTTTCAACAAAACTTCTAAAAATACAAAATCTCATTTACATTTTAAATGATTAATATCATGAATCATCAATAATTAATTACAATAATTATATTATATTAATGTGAATATCACTATAATATTAAAAATAATATAATTAATAATAAATACAAATAAAAAGTAATGATTAAATATTTTATAATAGTGATTATATTTAATAACTATATAATAGTTATAATTATTTAAATGATTAATATTATGAATCATCATTGATTAATTATATTATAATGATTATATTAATGTGAATAGCATTATAATAATAAAAATAAAAATAAAAATTATAATTAATATAGATAAAATTAATAATCTATAGTAATCTATAAAATTAATAGATAAAATAAAGAAGTTATTCAGATAAAGCTCTGATAAAAAATTTCCAGCGCCTTCCGCGGTCTGGTTCGCTACGGCCATGGAGGAGACAATGCGTGATGGTAGTAGAAGCCGGAACACAGCGACTGCGCCTGTACGACGGGCATTGATGGTGGTGGACTCGCGGTGGTGCCCTGAATGGGAAGAAAGACGCGCGCAGCCTGCGCGTGACAGAACTGTGGGCGACGGTGGTTCAACGGAGTGCACAACGATTATATATTACTTCTAGAGCTATTGTTCCCCAATAACCTACAGGTATGGTCTTTTTCTCATCTTGGTTTCAATTTGAGTAATGGGTATGCTTTGCTTTTCTCTTTCGGACTCTAAAATGAAAAATGAGGGTATTTTTTGCTAGGTCTGTGGATTCATGTTGTTTTCTGGGAATTCTTGGCTTTTCTTGCTTCTAACGTAGTTTTCTGGGAATTCTTGGCTTTTCTTCATACACTGCTGATTAGAAGTTTGCATATGCATTTTTTCCTAATCTGGATAATTTACAGGGAATTTACATGGCTCCTCTCTGGGACTTGAGCAAGGGGCAATTTCTTGGTGTTCTTAGTGCTTCGGATTTTTATCTTAATTTTAAGAGAGGTATGTGTTTTATATTTTATTTTAATTTTAATAGAGGTATCTTTAAGTTCAAGATTGTTATCTCTTTGTACCGGCAAGTTTTCTAAAATTGAATATGTAAAGTTCTTCTCATGATGGTTTGTGTGGATTTCAAGTGACTTAGTAAGGCTAATTTATGACACACATGTTGTATGACAAGTTACACAACCTCGATAAAAGGAAAAGGACAAATATGGTTAAACTGCTCATTCAAATTGCATAATTTTCAGTTCACTTAGTCTGACTTGCTGCAGTACATAGTTTAATTCTTGCAATTGTGCAAAGGTCAGAAGATAATTTTTTTTCAAATTGTTTACTCATAATTTTTCCATGAAATAGAATATTACACAGATTGTCATCTGAAAAGAAATCATGTATCATGGGTCTTTTGACCATTTTTTATTCTGGAGATCAAATAGATCACCCCAGTTTTTTGACATGAATTTCTCTAGATTTGTGAGCAGCGGTTATGGTGATTGAGGAGGGATTTCAGTTATGGTTGCTCTGAAGTCTAATATAGTTGAAAGTGTTTGAAAATTGAATTTATAAGTTGAATCTTTGATCATAAAAAATGGGGTTGGTTTTGCAAGTACGATCACTTGTTTAATTGTAATCGAATATATAATTTTACAGAGTACAGAATATGATGACTGCTCTTAATAGAAAATTGAAACTTAGTGGTGTTTTAGCTGATTGTGTTTCATTCACGTCTAAAATTCAAGCAATGAGGTTAGGTTGCAATGGCCAATGTTGGATCACCAAATTCTAATGAATGTTAGATTGGCACCGCCGTCCACCACTCAATCACCATCACATCATTCATCACCAAATTATAATGGATGTTTAGATTCAATTTCGCCTACTTCATTCCCATCAATATTAAACCCGGAGTTGCTGAAGAGCAGGTGATACAACCTTCCATTGAATGCTGAAAACATGACTCACTTGGTTCTCCTATTCTTCTTCTTTATCATTCTCCTTGACCGATAATACATTATGACACACACTCATCTGAATATTCAAATTTGCTATAGATTCTGCTGTTTGTAGCTTTGATTCCAAATTTTTCACAAGCTTTTGGTACTTTCCAACTCTTTCAAGACCTCAAGAGTCTTCCTTTATTTTCTCTTTTATAACACTCTGCCCCAATATTATGCTTGCACTTTGAGAGAAAGAAAGAGAGGGAGAAAGCTTCATCAGATTTGGGAAAATGGAATTTAAAAAAAAATGAAGCAATAGCACATAGTGAGAGAGAGAGAGAGAGAGAGAGAGAGAGAGAGAGAGAGAGAGAGGAACTTACTGGAAAGGGGAAAGAGTGAGAATGACTCTTGCTTTTTTTTAGAAGAATGAGGTGTTAAGTACTCATGCTTTTTGATGGGATGATCGCCCCTAGACTCAGATTCTTGCATCAGCAGCTCTAATGGAGGTTAATAATGTTGTTAAATATTAATTTTGTAAAATTAGCCGGGAGAATCCGTTCTACAGTCTCAGAACATGTGATAGTCAGTTCTGTAAAATTAGCCAAACATTAATGCTTAGTGTTACCTGGTAGGACCATGATACTAGGATTGCTGTAAAAGATTTAGAAGACTGTTTATTGCTAAGAGACATTGAATTTAATTAGGAGAAAAAAAACACATATAATTGCTCATGCTGTAAGTTTTAATGTTCTTTGGAGAATATGTCCTGGAGTTTGTATATGTCATGTTAATCTTTATCATCATAATTCATTTTGCAGAAGCCTGACCTTGCTGGGTTGGCTGAATTTCTAAAACCATTGAATGAAAGTGATCACAAAAGCTACTGCATTGATAGAAGGAATGAGGTCTGATTTTTTTAATCACTTGAAGGCTGCTGCTGACAGTCTCTCAGCTCTAGCATGGATTGCATACTCAGGGAAGGATAGTGGTAAGTGAATAATGATTATTCTGTCCTAATTGTAGTAAGTGAACAATGATTCTGTCCTAATTAGAACAGTGAATACCTTTTACATTGTTATCTTTTTTAATTCTCTAATTATTCTTTGATTACTTTTTACATATAATAGTTATTTCCTGTTCCGGAATATCAAACCATTAATAATTGTTTTTTAATGAGACCATTGTTTTGTCTCTTGACTATACCATCCCTATTATAATTATGGCCGGCTATTATTAAGCAAGACACCTATTAACTGATATTCTAGGTTGGTCACTGGCCCCTCTTTGGAACTTGGATACCATATATATGTCTATATTGACAAAGAAAATTTTCAACTAATAAATTATAAAATTAATTTCCTCTTATCACTTCCTCCTTTGGACCTCTTTCCCCTTTTGTGTATATGCATGTAACTTTTCTAATGCCACATTAAGATGTTTTCTATTGGGGTTTTTGATATGTTTTTGAGATGATTGATGCCTCAATATTTACATAAGGGAACTCTTTTTTATGTTAGTATTATAGGTGAAGTTGTTAACTTTTATGAGTTGCAGTGCCTCTCTATTGTGAGATGTTTAGTCAACTAATACTATATCTGTTAATAAGGAATAAGAATGAAGACTTAACAATTCATCTAATTGATTTTCCCTTTTATGGTGCTTTTAGGTGGAAAAGCTAAGCCTTTAAAGAAACCCAAGTCCGATAAGAAGGAATACGATGGGGTATTTTGTTAAATTAAAATTCTTTTTATTAAAACCCTTCATTAAATTGTACTTCTACAGTTATAGATCTTCTATTTTCATGCATTGTGGAGTTTCTCTATATTGTCTATGATTTCAGTCTTCTATTATTTGCAACATATTGTGTTGGAACTTGAGTTAAAAAGTGTCTAAAACAAGTTTAGGATATTTCAGGTTTCAACCCATTTTTTGTTATAGTTGATTTATTGAACTATTGATCTCCCTAATTGTTACCCTTCATTAAAAATTGGGAAAAGAGCATATAATCACCTTGAACTTTTGGCCTTTTGCAAATAGACATCATGAACTATCAATTTGTCTCAATTAATCCTTAAACTCTTATCATAATTGCAATAGGTCCTTTCATTAATATGAAGTTATATAATTAACATAATAAATATAAATTTTTCAATATTTTGTGTTTCAAATATTAAAAACATGTAAAAGAGTAAAATTTTTAATTTTTAATTTTTGAATTTTGTCAAATTTCAAACACATTTTAAATTCTAAAAGCGAAATATGATGGTATTTTTATTTTAATTTAGGATTTTTTTTTTTCTATTTTTATTTTATATTATTTTAATTACAAAATCTTGAATAATCATTATTGGTTTCATTAATTATTTAATTCTATGTTAATGAAATGACATATTGCAACAATAATAGAAGTTTAAGGGTTAGTTAGGACAAAATAAAGTTCATGGTGCCTATTTGCAAAAGGGTAAATGTTTAGGGTGGTTATATATTCTTTTCCCTTAAAAATAAAATATTTATGCAAGGCAATATCCTTACTTCCAACATCTTATCTCTTACTATTGAAACTATCACAAACTCATACGAGCTAGAATTACACCAAGACATGTTTTGATAACGCTCTACGCGTCACAATGCTTTTGATGATCTTTACTACCTGAGGCATCTTAAATAATTTAGATTCACTGGCATCATTTGCATTCAATTTCTTATCGACTAATAATTTTGGGTGTTATTTGTTAAATTTTTTTCTTCCTTTTTTGGCATCTTTGTTTGAAGTTTGCAACCATTTGCACTCCTTATTATTTGAAGCAGGTGAATACTATTTGGGTTTTTGATATGTTTTTGAGATGATTGATGCCACAATATTTACATAAGGGAACTCTTTTTTATGTTAGTATTATAGGTGAAGTTGATAACTTTTATGAGTTACAGTGCCTCTATATTGTGAGATTTTTAGTCAACTAATGCTATATCTGTTAATAAGGAATAAGAATGAAGACTCAACGATTCATCTAATTGATTTTCCCTTTTTTGGTGCTTTTAGGTGGAAAAACTAAGCCTTTAAATAAACCCAAATCTGATAAGAAGGAATATGATGAGGTATTTTGTTAAAACCCAAGTCTGATTGATTTCACATGCATCTATTCCCTGCTCTTAATCACATAACAGCTAACAGTTTAATTAAATATTTAGTGATAGAATTCATATTCGATTTTAGAACTCTTACCTAGAGATTAGACCATGTAGTCAGACAGTTGAATAAAGTTTAAAAATAGGCATTTTAAATAGTCTGCTATATATCTAGGAGCGTTGACCCTTCATAATAATTTATAAAAAGCCTTTTTGTAATGTGGACAAATACTCCCCTTTTTTCATTCTTAAATTATCTTGCTTTTTTATCAGAGAATCATATAATTATGAAGTAATCCAGTCACATTTAACATGACAAACGAGAAATTAAAAGAATCAAGAATGAAAAAAAAAGCAATCCAAGGACATTGCGTGTTATAACCACTTTGCTTTATAATTCTAAACTTACATGCTTTTGCTTAAATTTTCGCTGATATTCATGAAAATGGTTCAATTGACTACATAGAATTCCTCACTGCAACATATGATTGACATCGGTTAGAAAGAGAAGAGCATCTTTACAAGACCTTCCAGTTTTTCTAAGAAGACAACAGTGGGTATGTTCTTCTATTGTAAACTTTTATTTAATTATTCTAAACTGTCACATTAGGGAATTAGCTAATCTTTTCCATTCCAACACTGATACTATATCTCCTAAACTGCACATCGAAAACAATTATCTTACAAAACATGGTTGTCTATAATGTCTCAATACAGTTACTATTCTTTTTCTCTATCTAACTTTTTCATTATGATTCTCTTAATATAGGAAGTTGCTCATGTGTTGATGAATAATGAGCTTCAAAGGAAGGCCTACAGAAAAAGTGGTCTACTATATGTGCAAGAAATTGATAATTTTTATAGGTTGGTTTATTGTTCTAAATGTCTGATGACAACTTTAATGACATCTTTTTGCGGAATCACTACCTATCTAACTCCTTGTGAACCACACATGCAGGCAGATCAGCAAGACGAAGTCTCTTCCTGATAAGAACCGTAAAATTCAACGAGAAATAACACGGTTGAAGGTATGATCTTGGGTTTGTGGCAGTATGGGACCTCCAATCCCTTAGTAATAAATAGGACTTAAGAAAAAGTAGTAATAGTGAAATAAACAATCGACTCACTTAACACTACGCTTTTATATAGTGTATCTTTCCGCCAAGGCACTTCTAGTTAAAAGCATTCTTAGTACTTCATGCAGTTAAACAATTTGCATGTCCTAGATTCCATAGCAATTCCTTGTTGAAAATGTTTTGCGGTGTTATTTTGTGCATTATGAATTATCTATGTTGTTCATATGAAGTTTTCTACCATTTTCAGGTCACATATTGTGAGAAAACTTCCACACTCTAAACAGTAGAGAGGAAGATTGATACATAAGTTGGAAGATGATACACTAAAGGTTTGGAACAATTAACACTAACGCCTTTGTTATTATATCCACAAAATTAAATAGAATGTGAACCCAACCTCTAGCTCGTAAATGTTTTTGCAATTGTGATTGAATTTTGTTTTTTTTGTGTTCAAAGCACCTATATGCCTCTTTTGACACAGGTATTTAGTTTTTATTTGAAATATCGTAAGGGGATCTTCCTTCATGACTGGGATCTTTCAGAATCTTCAGAGGTGAAGTCCTTTTTCCACACTTCTGAGGTAAGGTCCTCAACAATTAGAAATATGTGTTATAAGAATTGTTGTATATTACTGTTAAATTTTACGAAAATGGAAAATCCAATGAATTCTCATCATTGATTTGTTCTCATAAAAAAACGTCATAGGTCATCTCCTATCAACTTATGCTTTTGTCATAATTTGTTTGTTCCATGGTTTTAAACCGTCTTTTACCTAGTAATCAATAGATTAGTTTATGTTATTTTTAAATCTGCTAACTCTATGAAATAACTTGTGACTACCATGATATGTTTAGTTAGTAATAGTTTTTTATGCCTCTGGTCACCTTGGTTGCAAGTTATTGGATTGATCAACCCAATAATTTGTTCAAGGGTGGTACGAGTGAAGTCGGTGTTAATTATACAACACTGACAATCCTATATAGGGTAGTTAAATGACCAAAGCAATACAGTCACCAATGAGGAACTGAGAGCAGGACTGCAAAGGCTTGTCGCAAGGCATACTGATGCAGAAGTGGGACAACTTATGGATGGTGTAAGGTATTTTTGACTCACAACATTGGTCCTGCCCCTGTATTTTTTTTGCTTTATACTTCTAAACTTACATGCTTTTGCTTAAATTTTCGCTGCTGTAGATGGAAATAGTTCAACTGACTACATAAATTTCATCACTGCTACATGTGATTGACATCGGTTAGAAAGCGAAGAGCATCTTCACAAGGCCTTCCGATTTTTTAAGAAGACAACAATGGGTGTCCTTCTATTGCAAACTTATATTTAATTATTCTAAACTGATACTTTTGGGAATTAACTAATCTTTTGACTTTCTAACATTGTTACTATATCTCTTTAACCACAATTCGAAAACAATTATCTTACAAAACATGGTTGTCAATAATGTCTCAATACAGTTACTATTCTTTTTCTCTATCTAACTTTTTCATTACCATTCTTTTAATATAGGAAGTTGCTTATATGTTGATAAAGAATAGACTTCAAAGGAAGGCCTACAGAAAAAGTGGTCTACTATATGTGCAAGAAATTGATAATTTATAGGTTGGTTTATTGTTCTCAATAATGTTTGATGACAACTTTAATGCCATCTCTTTGCGGAATCACTACCTATCTAACTCCTTGTGAACCACACATGTAGGCAGATCAGCAAGACGAAGTCTCTTCCTGATAAGAACCGTACAATTCAACGAGAAATAACACGGTTGAAGGTATGATATTGGGTTTGTGGGCAGTATGGGACCTCCAATCCCTTAGTAATAAATAGGACTTAAGAAAAAGTAGTAATAGTGAAATAAACAATCGACTCACTTAACACTACGCTTTTATATAGTGTATCTTTCCGACAAGGCACTTCTAGTTAAAAGCATTCTTAGTACTTCATGCAGTTAAACAATTTGCATGTCCTAGTTTTCCATAGCAATTCCTTGTTGAAAATGTTTTTGCGGTGTTATTTTGTGCATTATGAATTATCTATGTTGTTCATATGAAGTTTTCTACCATTTTCAGGTCACATATTGTGAGAAAACTTCCACACTCTAAACAGTAGAGAGGAAGATTGATACATAAGTTGGAAGATGATACACTAAAGGTTTGGAACAATTAACACTAACGCCTTTGTTATTATATCCACAAAATTAAATAGAATGTGAACCCAACCTCTAGCTCGTAAATGTTTTTGCAATTGTGATTGAATTTTGTTTTTTTGTGTTCAAAGCACCTATATGCCTCTTTTGACACAGGTATTTAGTTTTTATTTGAAATATCGTAAGGGGATCTTCCTTCATGACTGGGATCTTTCAGAATCTTCAGAGGTGAAGTCCTTTTTCCACACTTCTGAGGTAAGGTCCTCAACAATTAGAAATGTGTTATAAGAACTGTTGTATATTACTGTTAAATTTTACGAAAATGGAAAATCCAATGAATTCTCATCATTGATTTGTTCTCATAAAAAAACGTCATAGGTCATCTCCTATCAACTTATGCTTTTGTCATAATTTGTTTGTTCCATGGTTTTAAACCGTCTTTTACCTAGTAATCAATAGATTAGTTTATGTTATTTTTAAATCTGCTAACTCTATGAAATAACTTGTGACTACCACGATATGTTTAGTTAGTCATAGTTTTTTATGCCTCTGGTCACCTTGGTTGCAAGTTATTGGGATTGATCAACCCAATAATTTGTTCAAGGGTGGTGCGAATGAAGTCGGTGTTGATTAAACAACACTGACAATCCTATATAGGGTGGTTAAATGACCAAAGCAATACAGTCACCAATGAGGAACTGAGAGCAGGACTACAAAGGCTTGTCGCAAGGCATACTGAAGCAGAAGTGCAGCAACTTATGGATGGTGTAAGGTATTTTTGACTCACAACATTGGTCCTGCCCCTGTATTTTTTTTGCTTTATGCTTCTAACTTACATGCTTTTGCTTAAATTTTTGCTGCTGTAGATGGAAATAGTTCAACTGACTACATAAATTTCATCACTGCTACATGTTTTTGACATCAGTTAGAAAGCGAAGAGCATCTTTACAAGGCCTTCCGATTTTTTAAGAAGACAACAGTTGGTGTCCTTCTATTGCAAACTTATATTTAATTATTCTAATCTGCTACTTTTGGGAATTAACTAATCTTTTTACATTCTAACACTTATACTATTGTGCTTGCTTTTACTTTGTCATTGAAGCATGTAGGCTCAGTTGTGGTCTCCATACACAGCACAGTCTTATTGTTTTCTTGATATTCCATGTAAAGAAGTATTTTAGTTGTTACTAAGAGAAGATCTGTATCGGATTCTGCTCCTTCTAGTTAGTGAATATAATACTACAAGAACTAACATAATTGACAAAATGGAGAATACTTTTCTCAACTGACTCTGCTTTGGACGGCTGACAGTGGTATTGCAATGAATATTTATGCAGCTCGATTTGGTTTTGATATAACCCTTAGGATCTTACACCTTGTATACGCCAATCTAACTTTGTTAGTTGGAGAAGTTAAACCCAAGATTATACAATTTTGAACTGTATCATGTCAACATGTATATGTTATTGCTTATAATTGACTCTAATTTTATATTAAAATTCATTTTGGATTAACTTTTTGGTCATTTGCATCCGAGCAGTGTCTAGTTAACCTTGAAACAATTTCCATTTTTGGTATTCATTGGCTATATTTTCGAATCTTGCTTTCTAGTAGATGTGTGCAAAAAAGTTGGTGACCCTTAGCAGGTCTTCTCTAGTGTAGAATGTTGTGGTAACCTCCAGCACCTAATTATTGTAGAGAAAGCAAGAAACTTTATGATAGAATAGCTGTTTTTATTTTCCTTGATTATGGTGTGCATGTTAAATATGAAAAGTGGAAAGAAAGGTATGGTTTTCTTTTACCCTTTTTACTATAAAGATGAATTGACAACAATATTTCTTGTTTATAAAATATTGAAGGTAGAATAAACATTATTGTTCTGATGACCTAACAATCTTCAAGCATATAAAATTGACAGTGAGTGAGTGAATGAGTGAGATATATATTCATATCATATCATATATATTATTGTAAAAAATGCAATGGCCATGACCATATGCCCCCCAAGGCCAGTATTGTGTTTCAGTTCTCGTTGCCTGTGATATTTCCAGTTCATGAGGGGCTGGGTTGTTAGTTGATACAAGGACCCCCCTCACACATGGTCAAAAGGGGTTATGTTTTATCTTACTATCTTGATTGATTATGTATTTCCATCATGTTGTTAGTTAATATATTTGTTTCTTTATTAGGGATGGTGATTATGTATAACTGTGACTTTATTATTGTTACTTTAGTTAATATATTATTTATTTTGTTATGTTAAAGATTTATTCCTTTAATGAGACCTTGTATGTTGTTGTGTTTAAATTCATTGACAGATTTTATGTGACAAATTTTATAGATTAATGGTTTAATAAAACAAGTAGGTTTTGTTAAAAAAAAAATTGATTAGCGTAGGCTAGGCCCTAGCTAACTTAGCCTTGACTGATTTTAGCGTAGGTCGGGCCCTAGCTACCTGTAGCGTAGCGTAGGCTAGGCCTACGCTTAGCGTAGGCCATTTTAGTTAATTTTTGGCTTCTACTTAGCGTCGTAATTAGCGTCGGCCTAGATGCAAATTTTTGCTTCCAACGTTTTAGCGGAGGCCACGAGACCGACGCTAAGCCTACGCTAATTTGTTGTTTAGCGTCCGTTTTTCCGATTTAGCATGGGCTTTTGGCATACGTTAAATACTGTTTTTCTTGTAGTGAATGTCTCAATAAAGTTACTTTTTTTTTTCTCTATCTTACTTTTTAATTATCATTCTTTTAACATAGGAAGTTGCTCCGGTGTTGACAGAGAATGAGCTTCAAAGGAAGGCCTACAGAAAAAGTGGTCGACTATATGTGCAAGAAATTGAAATTTTTTAGGTTTGTTTATTGTTCTCAGTAATGTCTGATGACCACTTTAATGGCATCTCTTTGTGGCATCACTACCTATCTAACTCCTTGTGAACCTCACATGTAGGCAGATCAGCAAGATGGAGTCTCTTCCTGATAAGAACCGTAAAATGCAAAGAGAAATAACATGGTTGAAGGTATGATCATAGGTTTGTGGCAGTCCGTCCAATCCTTTAGTATTAAATGGGACTTAAGAAAAATTAGTAATAATGAAATAAACAATTGACTCACTTAAAATTAGGCTATTATATAGTGTATCTTTTCGACAACAACAAGGCACTTCCAGTTAAAAGCATTCTTAGTACTTCATTCGGTTAAACAATTTGCATGTCCTATATTCCATAACAATTCCTTGTTGAAAATGTTTTGCGGTGTTATTGTTGTGCATTATGAATTATCTATGTTGTTCATATGACGTTTTCTACCATTTTCAGGTCACATATTGTGAGAACTTCCATACTGTAAACAGTAGAGAGGAAGATTGATGCATAAGTTGGAAGATGATACACTAAAGGTTTGGAATAATTAACACTAACGCCTTTGTGATTATATCCACAAAATTAAATAGAATGTGAACCCAACCTCTAGCTCGTATATGTTTTTGCAATTATAATTGTGATTGAATTTTGTTTTTTTTTTTTTGTGTTCAAAGCACCTATATGCCTCTTTTGACACAGGTGTTTAGTTTTGATTTGAAATAATGCAAGGGGATCTTCCTTCATGACTGAGATCTTTCAAAAGTTTCAGAGGTGAAGTCTTTTTTCCACGCTTCTGAGGTAAGGTCGTCAACAATTAGAAATATGTGTTATAACAACTGTTGTATATTACAGTTAAATTTTATGAAAATGGAAAATCCAATAAATTTGCATCATTGATTTGTTCTCATAAAAAACCGTCATAGGTCATCTCCTAACAACTTATGCTTTTGTCATAATTTGTTTGTTCCACGATTTTAAACCCTCTTTGACCTAGTAATCAATAGATTAGTTTATGCTCTTTTTAAATCTGCTAACTCTATGAAATAGCTTCGGCTACCACGATATATTTAGTTACTTTCTTATGCCTCTGGTCACCTTGGTTGCAAGTTATTGGGATTGATTAACCCAATAATTTGTTCAAGGGTGGTGCGAATGAAGTCGGTGTTGATTAAACAACACTGACAATCCTATATAGGGTAGTTAAATGACAAAAACAGTACAATCACCAATGAGGAACTGAGAGCAGGACTGCAAAGGCTTGTCGCAAGGCATACTGAAGTAGAAGTGCGACAGCTTATGGATGTTGTAAGGTATTTTTGACTCACAACATTGGTTCTGCCCCTGTATTTTTGTGCTTTATACTTCTAAACTTACATGCTTTAGCTTAAATTTTCGCTGCTGTAGATGAAAATAGTTCAACTGACTACATTGAATTCATCACTGCTACATATGATTGACATCAGTTAGAAAGCGAAGAACATCTTTACAAGGCCTTCCGATTTTTTTAAGAAGACAACAATGGGTATGTCCTTCTATTGCAAACTTATATTAAATTATTCTAAACTGATACCTTAGGATATTAACTAATTTTTTACATTCTAACACTAATATTAAATCTCCTTAACCACAAATCGAAAACAATTATCTTATATTTAGTTAAATAGACCGACCAAATAGGCTCAAAAGGCTTTTTCGATATCCTGAAACCTGACCTGTTTTGCTATATAGGCTTTTGAAAAGGCCTTGGTATGCTCTATTTAATAAATTGACCTTGTCTGGCCTGAGCCTGATTTAGGCCGTGTAGTAGGCCCCAGACGAGCAGGTTGGCCTATTTTCACCCCTAATTATAATGATTATATTAATGTGAATAGCATTATAATAATAAAAATAAAAATAATAACTATAATTAATATAGATAAAATTAATAATCTATACTAATCTATAATGGTGATGGTTTTTTTGGTGTACATTTTTTCTGGACAATAATACCCCTAATTAAAACCACTACTTTCTTTATAAAAAAAAACCGCCATAATAACCGCCCCCTCTTCTACTCCTCACTCATTATAGATTAGTATCTACCCTCTCCTCATTTTCTATTTTCTCCTCTTCATTCTTCTCGCTGTCTGCTTCAAAAAAAAAGAAGGGAAGGCCTCCAAAATTTTCTCTGCATGAGACTGAGCCTCAGCAACCAGGTGGCGAAAATCAGCCCCTTTTACTTTTAGGCATTACAACATCGATGGTTTTGCTTGCAGTTTCAGGAGAATCCAATTCTTCTTCCTCCTCATAGCGATCCCAATTGGTGGGAAGTGAAGAAGAACCCTGAGACCGAGAGAGATGGGTTTTCTTCTCGATCCCTTGCTGCTTGCTCAATGGATCCTTTGCAGCGTCATTTGAGGCTGAAGAAGATGGTGATGGGGCTTTGAGCTTGTGGCCATGGTGGTTTCCATGAGACTTTTTGCTGTGGTGCTGTGTGACTTCTCTTTAATTTTGCCAGAGCCTTCACGTCCATGGAAGCCTTGTTGGAATTAATCTCAGTGGAATATAAATTTCTGGGTTAGGTAAAAGATGATTTTAAGGTTTAAGACGAGTTGAATCTACGAGCGAAGGTGCATCAGAGAGAATGGGAAACCAAGGTCACCACTAGTCTAGAGTTTACACGGCATTGTTTCGATGTCCCCCCAACTTTGTTCACTGTACTTCAACGCCGCGTACTCGCTTTCGTTGTGCAATGTGCATTGTTCGTCTTCATCATGATCATGGATGCATAACGTTCGGTCACTCACACTTATTTTTTATGGGCCATTTATATGGGCCCCACACTCAAACTAAGAACACTGCCCAATTATATGTCTAGATTTGTAACCATGTATTAGATTTAAATTTAAATTAATTTTTTTTACCGAAAAAAGATTTAAATTAAATTTAAATGTTAGACCCAAAAAAAAGTTGAAATACAAGAATGTATTTGATTCAGTTTTAATTTTTAGTTTTTGAAAACTATTTTATAAAATAAATTTTCATAAACAAAATGATTTATTTACAATATTTCGAATACAAAAAACAGAAAAAGTGTGTTCCATTCAATTTTGATTTTAGTTTTTTAAAAAAATTAAATCCATTTTTTATGAATGAAATGATTTATTTACAACATTTTTCAACACAAAAATAGACAAACTAAAAAATAGTTTTCCAAAACATCTAAAAGTAGTTTCATAATTTTAGTTTTTAAAAACTAAAAACAATCACACTTTTTAAAACTGTTTTAAAAAATTGTCTGTCAAATAAGTTTTTCAATTTTTTGTTTTAAAAAACATAAAACATTTTTTAAAAACTATAAATAAATAGACCTAATAAACCCCTTTCCATTACAATTAATTTTAGAAAATTCAAATTATTCAAAATTCATTAGTTCAACTAACTTATTCAATTCATTAAAAGATGGATGGAGAAATAAAGTTTCTGGTTTTCTTCTTCAAAATGGTCAGTGGACTACAGATTGTGAAGCTATTAAGGATGAGGTTAGAAGTTTTTATCAGAATCTGTTTTCTAAAGAATAGAACAATATTACCAGGTATTCCCTTCCAGTTGAAAATCCTAAATTATCTAATGAGGGTTGTTTAGCTTTGTTGGCTGCAGTGGAAAAAGAGGAGGTACGTAAAGCATTATTTAGTATGGGTTCTTATAAATCTCTTGGTCCGGATAGTTTTCAACTGATATATTTTAAGAAATATTGGGATGTTGTGGGTGAAGATATTTGGTCTCTGGTTAGGGATGCTTTTATTTATGGGATTTCTTATGTGGCTATTCTCCAAACTCATGTGGTTTTAATTCCCAAAGTAAAGAATCCCTCTCTTTTGAAAGATTTTAGACCTATTAGTTTATTATGATGTGCAAAACAATGTCTAAAGTCTTGGTTCAGAGAATGCTATTTTGGCACAGGAGGTGGTTCATTTTATACGTCACTCTAAATCTAAGCAAGGTTCTTTGACTTTTAAAATTGATCTGGAGAAAGTTTATGACCGAATGGATTGGAATTTCCTTGAAAACACTCTAATTGATTTTGGGTTCCCGTTGATTATTGTTCAATTGATTATGTGGTGTATTAGGAACTCATCTCTTTCTATTTTGTGGAAATGTGCTGCAATGGAGTATTTTTGGCCTTCCAGGGGTCTCCGTCAAGGGGATCCCATTTGTTTGTGATGTGTATGGAGAAGCTTGCTTTGTTGATTCAAAATAAAGTTGATTCTGGTATTTGGAAACCAATTTATGTCTCTAGGAATGGGCCTTCAATATCCCATTTGTTTTTTGCTGATAATGTTTTATTATTTTGTAGAGGCAATAATTCCCAGTTTTCTCTAGTTATGGATACTCTGAATACTTTTTGTAGTGCGTCTGGATTGAAAGTAAATTTTGCTAAATCCAGGTTAATGGCTTCTGGTAAAATTTCTAGAGTCCAGAAACAAGCATTTCAAGTATGTATAGCTTCAAATTGGTGTCTGATCTGGGTAAGTATTTAGGCTTTCCACTTCTAAATCACAAGGTTAAAAAATCAGACTTTCAGGATCTTCTTGGTCGTATTAATACTCGGGTGGCAGCCTGGAAGGCTAATTTGCTTAGCAAAGCTGGTCGTATTTGCCTTATTAAATCAGTGGTGTCTTCATTACCGATTTATACAATGCAAAATCATTGGTTCCCGGATGATGTTTTGTAATACCATTGACATAAAAATTAGAAGCTTTTTTTGGAGTGGTACCACTGATAGAAGAGGTTGGCATGCTATTAGCTGGAATCACATTACGAAGCCTAAGAAGCTTGGAGGATTGGGTGTTCGGGTTTCAAGATTAACTAACATTTCTCTAATGGGTAAGTTGGTATGGGCTTTGTTGTCTAATGAAAAAAATTGGATTGAAGTCTTAAAGGCCAAATACTTAAAAGTCAGATTCCATCCTTAGTGTCTCTTCTAAAGCTGGGGATTCTTCTATCCAGAAAGGCATTCTGAAGGCCAGAGACTCCCTAAAGGAGGGTTTTAACTTTCGGTTGGGTTTCGGTTGGGTTTGGGTGACTCCTCTCTGCGGTATCTTGACTGGACTGGATGTGGAAGGATTTGTGATGTTGTCCCATATATGCATATTTTAGATTCTAAACTTACCATTCGAGATATTTTAATTAATGGGAGATGGGATTCCAGTCATCTTCGTACGGATATTCCAGATATGTTTTTGGATGTGATCAATTCTTATAATCCTCATCTTCATGTATTGGAGCATGATTGTTGGATTTGGAGTGGTGGTTCCAGTGGGGCTTATTCTACTGCATCAGGTTATTACTGGTTGATGGAGAAATTCCTTGACTTAGGAAACATAACTGATAATCTTGGTTGGATTTGGAAACTTCACTGCCCAAAGAAAATTCTCATTTTCATCTGGTTTATATTCCATAATGGTCTTCCAACAAATGAAAAGTGCTTTCATTGTCATATAGCCTGTTTAGCAATATGTGTCCATTGCTCTAGCCCAGTTGAAAGCTTGCTGCATTGCCTTCGTGAGTGCTCGCACTCCCTAAAGGTTTGGATGCGCCTGGGGCTTTTTTCTGCTGATTTCTTCATTTGCTCTAATGTCAACAGCTGGATTGAGATGAACCTTAGCTCGCCAAATGGAACTTTATTCTTGATTGCTCTATAGTGATTATGGAGATGGCACAACATTTGTCTGGATGATAAAAAGTGGCAAATTGACTTTGTCATGCGTTTCATAAACTTAGCTCATGATGAATTTCTGATGTTTCTAGGATAATATAAAAGGGAAGACAAAATGAAGCTTTTACTTACCATAGTACTTTGCTAACATGAAAAGAAGATACTAAATAGTTTGTACACTTACTATTGCACAGGGATATTGGGCTATTGAAAAAGCATCCTGCTATATATGTAAAAATAACCTAATCCAAGCATTTAATACAAGGTCAGTTCATGTATTGAAGTATAAACATGAGTATATTGAAGGCTAGAGAACTAGTTAGAAATGAAATACATTCAAAGCTTTCAAAGTTCCTTTTTTCCCTAAATTTTATATTCTTTTATCATGTGCCTCTTGTGTGGTTAGTGAGAATCCTTTTGTGTTTCTTCTTTTTATTTACTACTAATCATTGTCCACTCTATTGTGTGTTTGAGAGAAATCAAATATTTGAACTCTTTCATTACATTTATTATAACTTGGTCAGAATTTAAGCTTACAAAGGCTAGGTGTGTAAACGAATAATGATAATTATGTGAGTCTAAAGAGATGTGAATGAATAAAAGAATGCTTATAAGTTAGGGGTGGTGTATTGTAACATCTCAAATTTTATAAAGTGGTTTCATAATTCAAATAGGGTTAGAAAGGTATTTTTGTAAAAAGGAACTAGGAAAAAGGGTAAAAGTTGGTAAAAATGGCTATGAACGGAAATCTGAAATTTCCATTCTGGAGCATTTTTGCTCAAGCGAGAATAATACCCTCGCTTGAGCGAAAATATTAGTAAAAATGTGAAATCTCAGTTCTGATTTTTTTGCTTAAGCGAAGACAGCCTCGCTCAAGCGAGAATCGTGCAGCATCAAGGGATGCTCTCTGGAGTAATTTCGCTTAAGCGAAATTACACCAGAGCTTATGAGGTGCTTTCTGGACGTTTCTCGCTCAAGCGAGGGGATTCTCGCTTGATCAAGGACGCGAAAACAGAAGACATTTAGTATTCTCGCTCAAGAAGCAAGAAATCCTCGCTTGAGCGAGAATGCGCAGATTAGGTTTTTAATGCATAATTTATTAGGGCTCAGTTCATTTATGTTTTGCTTCCTTTTAGAGAGAGATTCCCAGAGAAAGAGAGTGCCTTTGGGTCAAGAAGGAGGAGGAGGAGGCTTGCTCATCCTCATCCCCACAACCTTTCCCCTTCACTTGGGTTTACCTTATGTGAGTATAGCTCACACACTTCACCCTCATTTTGTATGAGAACTCCCATATGAACCATATTCTCTACTTTTCCTCTTCTCTGACTTTTGATTGTATTGTTTGTATGTATTGGCATATCTGTGTTCTTATTTGTATGGTTGGATATTGTTAAGGGTTGATTTAGGGTTGTTCCACTTAGGGTTTGGCCCATGGTCATGTAATAACCTATTTGCCCAATGAGTCATGTTATATCTATGTTATGATTGAGTAATGCATTTGGGCTTTGGCCCCTAGATAACAAGAAAATGTATTTCGAGTTTCGGCTCCCAGTTGATAAAAATGAATTTGGGTCTCGGCCCCCAGTTAACACTTAAAGCAAGATTGGGCCCCAATCCCCAGTTAAAACATGGATTTCGGCCCCCAGTTAATGGCGGTGATTAGTACTCAAGGAAGACGTTTCTTGTAGTCTGAACTCAGGTCTAGCCCCAAGGAAAGAGATAATTCCCCATCTGCCGGGCAATGCAGGTCATGCATATCATCTCATGTTATAAGTTGAGATTTAGTATGTCATGTTTAATTGAGAATTTCTCTAATGCATAATATATGTCTGCTTCCCTACACTTCCTGTATGCGTAGTTACACTCACTGAGACATTAGTCTCACCATACGTAGTTTATAAAGAAAATTAAATTCTCAATTGTATGTTGGGAATTAGACGTAACTCTCGATGGTTAAGAATCAAGATAAATTTCTTGAGTGATCTTTTTAACCCTCCGTTCTATTTATTACTCTTATAAATTGTTCTAACTAAGATTAAGAATGTACTTGACATGTTATTTCAGTTAGTTGAAAGGTGAAATTAGAGTTGAAAAGTTTGATAAAATATTTCTGTTTGGTAAAACGGCTTTCCTTCACTACTAATTATGTTTTTTGGAACGCTAATTGGAATAGCATTTCAAATTTTAGCTCCTAATTGATTATTTTTACATTTTTATCCTTAAATATTTCCTGATCTCCCATTTACCCTTTCTATTTTAGTAATTCATGATCTCTTTATCTGTTATTTTACAATTATTAGATAATTTTACCAAACACTTTCAGTTTAATCAACTAGCTTATCAACTTTTAACTTTTAGCTAGTTTACCTGTCACTTTTGCCAAGTACTTTCATATGGTAATTAAAAGTAGTGGACAAGTTAACTAAAAGATAAAAAGGTTGCGGGACGTTGAAAGATAAAAGATGAAAGTTAATAAACTAACTAATTATTATGAAAAGGTTTAGTGAAAATAGTTGTTCAAGTACCAACGGGGGTTGGTTCAAGTGATACATGTTTGATTTCCCTTAAGCAAGGTCTTGGGTTCGAGTCTTGTGGATGGAAAAAATCCCCGTTGGGAGAGCTAGCCCCACCATGATGTGGATGTTCCCAACTCAAACAGGATTGCCTCCAGTGGAAGATACATGTGGTTAAACCGAAAATAGTTGTTCAAGTAGCTGATAATTATAAAATAATAAATAAGGACATTATTAATTATTGAACCATAACTTCAAATATGGTAATCATATATTTTTAAATAGTTATATATTTCTATAATTTATTTATTTAAAATTATTTATCATCTTAAAAATTAGGATTATATATAAATGTTTTAATTTTATTCTCATTTATAAATATTTTTATTAAATGAAATGAGATGGACTTATATCATTATTTTAATGATTTTATATTATAAAAATGGAATTTGGTGATTTGGTTAATAAAAAATGAAGTTGTTTTTTCAAATAATGTTTTATGTGCATCAAATTTGCTAGAAGTGATAAAGTTTCGCTTTTAGAAATGGCAACTTCAGTTATTAATTCTCGTGTGCTGGAATTCTAATCCCTGCCTCTGTCTTGATTTTACTTAATATGCGTGAGGTGAGGTATATGTTGGGTGTTGTTCTGCTGTCTTTGGAAGTATTTTCCTTGGTCTGGAGGTGTTATTGTTTTGCGGTCTTCATGCTCGGTTTTGCGATGATTTTGGCTGTGGGTGCTTACGCACGTGGGCTTACCTTTGGATTTGGAATTGTTTAATTCCATTTTATTTTGCATTTTGCGCTACTTTTGGCGGTGGGTGCCTATTGCTTTAATTAGTTTGAGTGCAGATTATTAAATGGTGATGGTTTTTTTTGTGTACATTTTTTCTGGACAATAATACCCCTAATTAAAACCACTACTTTCTTTATAAAAAAAAACCGCCATAATAACCGCCCCCTCTTCTACTCCTCACTCATTATAGATTAGTATCTACCCTCTCCTCATTTTCTATTTTCTCCTCTTCATTCTTCTCGCTGTCTGCTTCAAAAAAAAGAAGTTACTCCACCCTCAGATAAAGCTCTGAAAAAAATTTCCAGCGCCTTCCGCGGTCTGGTTTGCTACGGCCATGGAGGAGACGATGCGTGATGGTAGTAGAAGCCGGAACGCAACGACAGCGCCTGTACGACGGGCATTGATGGTGGTGGACTCGCGGCGGTGCCCTGAAAGGGAAGGAAGACGCGCGCAGCCTGCGCGTGACAGAACTGTGGGCGACGGAGGTTCAACGGAGTGCACAGCGATTATATATTACTTCTAGAGCTATTGTTCCCCAAGAACCTACAGGTATGGTCTTTTTCTCATCTTGGTTTCAATTTGAGTAATGGGTATGCTTTGCTTTTCTCTTTCTGACTCTAAAATGAAAATGAGGGTATTTTTTGCTAGGTCTGTGGATTCATGTTGTTTTCTGGGAATTCTTGGCTTTTCTTGCTTCTAACGTAGTTTTCTGGGAATTCTTGGCTTTTCTTCATACACTGCTGATTAGAAGTTTGCATATGCATTTTTCCTGATCTGGATAATTTACAGGGAATTTACATGGCTCCTCTCTGGGACTTGAGCAAGGGGCAATTTCTTGGTGTTCTTAGTGCTTCGGATTTTATCTTAATTTTAAGAGAGGTATGTGTTTTATATTTTATTTTAATTTTAACAGAGGTATCTTTAAGTTCAAGATTGTTATCTCTTTGTACCGGCAAGTTTTCTAAAATTGAATATGTAAAGTTGTTCTCATGATGGTTTGTGTGGATTTCAAGTGACTTAGAAAGGCTAATTTATGACACACACGTTGTATGACAAGTTACACAACCTCGATAAAAGGAAAAGGACAAATATGGTTAAACTGCTCATTCAAATTGCATAATTTTCAGATCACTTAGTCTGACTTGCTGCAGTACATAGTTTAATTCTTGCAATTGTGCAGAGGTCAGAAGATAATTTTTTTTCAAATTGTTTACTCATAATTTTTCCATGAAATAGAATATTACACAGATTGTCATCTGAAAAGAAATCATGTATCATGGGTCTTTTGACCATTTTCTATTCTGGAGATCGAATAGATCACCCCAGTTTTTTGACATGAATTTCTCTAGATTTGTGAGCAGCGGTTATGGTGATTGAGGAGGGATTTCAGTTATGGTTGATCGGAAGTCTAATATAGTTGAAAGTGTTTGAAAATTGAATTTATAATTGTTGAATCTTTGATCATAAAAAATGGGGCTGGTTTTGCAAGTACGATCACTTGCTTAATTGTAATCGAATATATTATTTTACAGAGTACAGAATATGATGACTGCTCTTAATAGAAAATTGAAACTTAGTGGTGTTTTAGCTGATTGTGTTTCATTCACGTCTAAAATTCAAGCAATGAGGTTTGGTTGCAATGGCCAATGTTGGATCACCAAATTGTAATGGATGTTAGTTTGGCACCGCCGTTCACCACTCAATCACCATCGCATCATTCATCACCAAATTATAATGGATGTTTAGATTCAATTTCGCCTACTTCATTCCCATCAATATTAAACCCGGAGTTGCTGAAGAGCAGGTGATACAACCTTCCATTGAATGCTGAAAACATGACTCACTTGGTTCTCCTATTCTTCTTCTTTATCATTCTCCTTGACCGATAATACATTATGACACACACTCATCTGAATATTCAAATTTGCTATAGATTCTGCTGTTTGTAGCTTTGATTCCAAATTTTTCACAAGCTTTTGGTACTTTCCAACTCTTTCAAGACCTCAAGAGTCTTCCTTTATTTTCTCTTTTATCACACTCTGACCCAATATTATGCTTGCACTTTGAGAGAAAGAGAGAGAGGGAGAAAGCTTCATCAGATTTGGGAAAATGGAATTTAAAAAAAAAATGAAGCAATAGCACATAGAGAGAGAGAGAGGAACTTACTGGAAAGGGGAAAGAGTGAGAACGACTCTTGCTTTTTTTAGAAGAATGAGGTGTTAAGTACTCATGCTTTTTGATGGGATGATCGCCCCTAGATTCAGATTCTTGCATCAGCAGCTCTAATGGAGGTTAATAATGTTGTTAAATATTAATTTTGTAAAATTAGCCGGGAGAATCCGTTCTACAGTCTCAGAACATGTGATAGTCAGTTCTGTAAAATTAGCCAAACATAAATGCTTAGTGTTACCTGGTAGGACCATGATACTAGGATTGCTATAAAAGATTTAGAAGACTGTTTATTGCTAAGAGACATTGAATTTAATTAGGAGAAAAAAAACACATATAATTGCTCATGCTATAAGTTTTAATGTTCTTTGGAGAATATGTCCTGGAGTTTGTATATGTCATGTTAATCTTTATCATCATAATTCATTTTGCAGAAGCCTGACCTTGCTGGGTTGGCTGAATTTCTAAAACCATTGAATGAAGTGATCACAAAAGCTACTGCATTGATAGAAGGAACGAGGTCTGATTTTTTTAATCACTTGAAGGCTGCTGCTGACAGTCTCTCAGCTCTAGCATGGATTGCATATCTCTCAGCTCTAGCATGGGTTGCATTCACAAGGAAGGATAGTGGTAAGTGAATAATGATTATTCTGTCCTAATTGTAGTAAGTGAACAGTGATTCTGTCCTAATTAAAACAGTGAATACCTTTTACATTGTTATCTTTTTTAATTCTCTAATTATTCTTTGATTAGTTTTTACATATAATAGTTATTTCCTGTTCCGGAATATCAAACCGGTAATAATTGTTTTTGAATGAGACCATTGTTTTGTCTCTTGCCTATACCATCCCTATTATAATTATGGCTGGCTATTATTAAGCAAGACACCTATTAACTGATATTGCTAGGTTGGTCACTTGCCCCTCTTTGGAACTTGGATACCATATATATGTCTATATTGACAAAGAAAATTTTCAACTAATAAATTATAAAATTAATTTCCTCTTATCACTTCCTCCTTTGGACCTCTTTCCCCTTTTGTGTATATGCATGTAACTTTTCTAATGCCACATTAAGATGTTTTCTATTGGGGTTTTTTATATGTTTTTGAGATGATTGATGCCTCAATATTTACATAAGGGAACTCTTTTTTATGTTAGTCTTATAGGTGAAGTTGTTAACTTTTATGAGTTGCAGTGCCTCTCTATTGTGAGATGTTTAGTCAACTAATGTTATATCTGTTAATAAGGAATAAGAATGAAGACTTAACAATTCATCTAATTGATTTTCCCTTTTATGGTGCTTTTAGGTGGAAAAGCTAAGCTTTTAAAGAAACCCAAGTCCGATAAGAAGGAATACAATGGGGTATTTTGTTAAAATTAAAATTCTTTTTATTAAAACCCTTCATTAAATTGTACTTCTACAATTATAGATCTTCTATTTTCATGCATTGTGGAGTTTCTCTATATTGTCTATGATTTCAGTCTTCTATTATTTGCAACATATTGTTTTGGAACTTGAGTTAAAAAGTGTCTAAAACAAGTTTAGGATACTTCAGGTTTCAACCCATTTTTTGTTATAGTTGATTTATTGAAGTATTGATCTCCCTAATTGTTACCCTTCATTAAATATGGGGAAAAGAGCATAAAACCACCTTGAACTTTTGGCCTTTTGCAAATAGACATCATGAACTTCCAATTTGTCTCAATTAATCCTTAAACTCTTACAATTATTGCAATAGGTCATTTCATTAATATGAAGTTATATAATTAACATAATAAATATAAATTTTTCAATATTTTGTGTTTCAAATATTAAAAACATGTAAAAGAGTAAAATTTTTAATATTTAATTTTTGAATTTTGTCAAATTTCAAACATATTTTAAATTCTAAAAGTGAAATATGATGGTATTTTTATTTTAATTTAGGATTTTTTTTTCTATTTTTATTTTTTAAAACTTTATTTTATATTATTTTAATATTTTAATTACAAAATCTTGAATAATCATGATTGGTTTCGTTAATTATTTAATTATATGTTAATGAAATGACATATTGCAACAATAATAAAAGTTTAAGGGTTAATTAGGACAAAATAAAAGTTCACGGTGCCTATTTGTAAAAGGGTAAATGTTTAGGGTGGTTATATTTTTTTTTCCCTTAAAAATAAAATATTTATGCAAGGCAATATCCTTACTTCCAACATCTTATCTCTTACTATTGAAATTATCACAAACTCATACGAGCTAGAATTACACCAAGACATGTTTTGATAACGCTCTACGCGTCACAATGCTTTTGATGATCTTTACTACCTGAGGCATCTTAAATAATTTAGATTCACTGGCATCATTTGCATTCAATTTCTTATTGACTAATAATTTTGGGTGTTATTTGTTAAATTTTTTCTTCCTTTTTTGGCATCTTTGTTTGAAGTTTGCAACCATTTGCACTCCTTATTATTTGAAGCAGGTGAATACTATTTGGGTTTTTTATATGTTTTTGAGATGATTGATGCCACAATATTTACATAAGGGATATGTTAGTATTATAGGTGAAGTTGATAACTTTTATGAGTTACAGTGCCTCTATATTGTGAGATGTTTAGTCAACTAATGCTATATCTATTAATAAGGAATAAGAATGAAGACTTCACGATTCATCTAATTGATTTTCCCTTTTTGGTGCTTTTAGGTGGAAAAACTAAGCCTTTAAATAAACCCAAGTCTGATAAGAAGGAATATGATGAGGTATTTTGTTAAAACCCAAGTCTGATTGATTTCACATGCATCTATTCCCTGTTCTTAATCACATAACAGCTAACAATTTAATAAAATATTTAGTGATAGAATTCATATCCGATTTTAGAACTCTTACCTAGAGATTAGACCATGTAGTCAGACAGTTGAATAAAGTTTAAAAATAGGCATTTTAAATAGTCTCCTATATATATAGGAGCGTTGACCCTTCATAATAATTTATAAAAAGCCTTTTAGTAATATGGACAAATACTCCCCTTTTTTCATTCTTAAATTATCTGGCTTTTTTATCAGAGAATCATATAATTATGAAATAATCCAGTCACATTTAACATGACAAACGAGAAATGAAAAGAATCAAGAATGAATAAAAAAGCAATCCAAGGACATTGCGTGTTATAACCACTTTGCTTTATACTTCTAAACTTACATGCTTTTGCTTAAATTTTCGCTGATATTCATGAAAATGGTTCAATTGACTACATAGCATCTTTACAAGACCTTCCAGTTTTTCTAAGAAGACAACAGTGGGTATGTTCTTCTATTGTAAACTTTTATTTAATTATTCTAAACTGTCACATTAGGGAATTAGCTAATCTTTTCCATTCCAACACTGATACTATATCTCCTAAACCGCACATCGAAAACAATTATCTTACAAAACATGGTTGTCAATAATGTCTCAATACAGTTACTATTTTTTTTCTCTATCTTAATTTTTCATTACCATTCTCTTAACATAGGAAGTTGCTCATGTGTTGATGAAGAATGAGCTTCAAAGGAAGGCCTACAGAAAAAGTGGTCTACTATATGTGCAAGAAATTGATAATTTTATAGGTTGGTTTATTGTTCTAAAAAATGTCTGATGACAACTTTAATGGCATCTCTTTGCGGAATCATTAACATAGGAAGTTGCTCTGGTGTTGATGGAGAATGAGCTTCAAAGGAAGGCCTACAAAAAAAGGGGTCGACTATATGTGCAAGAAATTGAAAATTTTTTAGGTTTGTTTATTGTTCTCAGTAATGTCTTATGACCATTTTAATGGCATCTCTTTGTGGCATCACTACCTATCTAACTCCTTGTGAACCTCACATGCAGGCAGATCAGCAAGATTCTCTTCCTGATAAGAATCGTAAAATGCAAAGAGAAATAACATGGTTGAAGGTATGATCATGGGTTTGTGGCAGTATGGGACCTCCAATCCCTTAGTAATAAATAGGACTTAAGAAAAATTAGTAATAATGAAATTAACAATCGACTCACTTAACACTAGGCTTTTATATAGTGTATCTTTCCGACAACAACAAGGCACTTCCAGTTAAAAGCATTCTTAGTACTTCATGCAGTTAAACAATTTGCATGTCCTAGATTCCATAACAAGTCCTTGTTGAAAATGTTTTGCAGTGTTATTGTTGTGAATTATGAATTACTAAAGGTTTGGAAGATGATATACTAAAGATTTGGAACAATTAACACTAACGCCTATGTGATTATATCCCCAAAATTAAATAGAATGTGAACCCAACCTCTAGCTCGTATATGTTTTTGCAATTATAATTGTGATCGAATTTTTTTTTTGGAGTAAAAGCACCTATATGCCTCTTTTGACACAGATATTTAGTTCTAATTTTAAATATCGTAAGGGGATGTTCCTTCATGACTGGGATCTTTCAGAAGCTTTAGAGGTGAAGTCCTTTTTCCACGCTTCTGAGGTCAGGTCCTTAACAATTAAAAATATGTGTTATAACAACTGTTGTATATTATTATTAAATTTTACGAAAATGGAAAATCGAATGAATTCTCGTCAATGATTTGTTCTCATAGAAAACCGTCCTAGGTCTTCTCCTAACAACTTATGCTTTTGCCATAATTTGTTTATTCCATGGTTTTAAACCCTCTTTGATCTAGTAGTCATTAGATTAATTTATGTTCTTTTTAAATCTGCTAACTCTTTGAAATAGCGTGTGACTACCACGGTATATTTAGTTAGTCATAGTTTCTTATGCCTTTGGTCACCTTGGTTGCAAGTTATTGGGATTGATCAACCCTATAATTTGTTCAAGGGTGGTGCGAATTAAGTCGGTGTTGATTAAACAACACTGAAAACCCAATAAAGGGTAGTTAAATGACAAAAGTAGTACAGTCACGAATGAGGAACTGAGATCAGTACTGCTAATACTTGGCTCAGGGGATACCAAAGCAAAAGTGCGGCAACTTATGGATGCTATAAGGTATTTTTTATTCACAACATTGGTCCTCCCATTTTTTTTTTGCTTTATATGCATGATGTTAAATGTTGAAGAACTTTGTCTGGGAAAGGGTGGCATACAATGAACTGAGAGAAGGTAGTGGAGTACGATGTTTTGTCAATTTTATGGTATCTAATATTGGTGCCAATTTCATGGTTCACTCCATTTGATCATGAAAATTTTAAATGTATAATGACATACTAAATACTATATAATATTTCAATTTTATTTGATCTTATATTATTAACTATCAATGCTTATTATAATTTTTTTTTCAATCATATGCATTACCTAACAAATTAAAGACATGATTGTTGCACTGTTACCACGTTGATTCGCACATGTTGAAAATTGAAGACGTTCTTTCAAAAATTAGGATAAACAATCAACAATGATACCTATTTATTTATAGACCACTACAAGATGTTATAAACTGCATTTTTTTGAAGTTTTTGTATACTACAGGACATTTAGAAAATAGACAGTATTTAAAGTACTGAAATATGTATAACAAAGAACTATCTAACCTTTCAAGAAGACCGTCTTGTAGTATAATCAAAATCCACTTTTTCAAACAAGTAATGTCAAATCCCATAACCATAACCATTCCTGCAAGTATAAAAATTAGTTTCGGGAGCAAACTAATTTGTTAGAGATGAAAATGAACTTTGATGCTCCCTCCCGTTTTAATTCATTTATATAACTCAAGTTTGAATATGCGTATTTTAAAATGTTAAGACAACACAATATTTAAATACATAGTCATTTCTTAATAACAATAATAATAATAATAAAATTTATTTTAATATGTAATAGTATTTAATTTTATTGTTAGTTGAACTAAATTTAATTTTCAATTGATGAATATGTAAAAAATTATTACGTGATAAAATTAAACTTATTAAATTTAAATATTCATTCAATATTTTTTTTTGTCAAGATATATAATAATCAAGTCCAAATCAATATTTGACCTTATGGAAACTCAATTTTGTTTTTCAATTCTCTTGTGTTCGAGGAGGAGAGCTAACATACTAGCAATGTTTACAAGCCAAAAGAAAAATGAACTATACGCGATATAAATCCTTTAGATTTCAAAAATAGGAAAACTAAAAGATAGGGAAACTCTCTCACAACTTGCCTCCATTTTGACTAATGTTTTGTAAAGGAGCATAATAGGGAAGTTCCATATAGGTAGTCTCTGCTTAACTCTGCAGCGGCAGGCACAAATCTACACTCAATCCAAGTGTTAAGATATAATTTGTATAAATATGACACAACTTGAAAATCATTAATTTGAGCATTGGATAATTGTTTTATGAGTCATAACTACCTACAATGTGTCACCCCAGTGGAAAACGATGTATGTAGACTGCAAGCAAAATTTAAAATTTATATATTACCAATAAAATTAGCAATTTATATTGCAATACAGTAATATTGTTAGACAACACTACTATACTTATCTGCGTAAACTACCTAGTCATTCAAGATGCTTTAAGTATACAAAAGTTTGCATTTTCCAACACAACGAAACAATCAACTGTGTTACTATGAGTATGAAGTGAAAAGAGGCATTTAAATCATATATATATATATATCAATCCCTTTCCTTATTTCATTGTAAAGAAAACATATAGTATCATTCATGCAATTAATATTATTGTTAATGTACACAATCGGACGTAAAACAGGAGGAGAAGAAACTAACATTGCAGTCTAACTGGAGTGGGAACTTACAGAAATTGCAGAAGGCATGCCCACTACTGGATCTTCAAAGAATTTACTAGCAAGAGCCAATTCAAGGAGGCTACTTTGCATTCGTGCAATTGAATAAATTAAGTTTGTTACATATATGCTACTAGCTACTACTACAGCCATTTGATATATGGATATATAGAAACAGAGAACTTGTCTCAAAGGAAATTGTTCGTGGCAGTGGTTTCGCATTAGGAGAATCACGAAAGATCAATCCACATGGGATATAACAAGCTATAAAACATGACACATGAAAAGAAACAGCAGGTGAAGTTACTAGTAAAGGCAATGTTTTACATTGGATCAAATACTACAGTTGAAGTTTTGTTACTAGGTGAAAAAAGATTATCTAAATATTGACAATCTACTCAAACATGGTTGCTTTGCCTAGAATCCTTGTGGCTTGTATCCCTGCATCACCACATCACTTCTATTAAATTAAAATAGTAATCATTAAGAAATTTGAGCTAAACTAACCTGTTGTATCACTGTATCATGATATAGCCTGTATGAATGGAATAACCTTGCAACTCTATCAATTTGCAAGCAGTATATATTATTTTCTTAAATACTTCATGAAACGAACACCATTAAATAAAAAATTAATTAACAAGTTATATTTGGTTTGAAGTCTCAAGAGGTATCAACTCTGCTATACAAGTTTTAGCCTTTAACAACCAAAAGATAAACATAAGAAACATTTGTGTGAATTAAATTTCTCAAGGCAAAATACTAAACCAAATATGGCAAGTAGTGGCCATACTTTTAGCTATGCCTTGGCTAAAAGTAGTTGGGAGTACCTCATAACATTATTTAGCATCAAACCTTACAATCAACTATATTATTAAAAAGTAACACAAAATAACAAAATAAAATGAGGACTTACATTTGCACCATGTTCTAATAGAATACTGACAGCAACTTTTGGGAATGACCAATAGCTCAAACCAAAGGTGTTCCTACATCACATTCTATATCAAATCAATTCCTCTAGATAGCAAATACTTAAGCAACTCAGTAGCTCCTGGAACAAATTAAAGCACAAATATTACAAAATGAATGAAACAAAAGAAATAAGGCGAGCAAACTTAAATAATACTTATCTAAAATTGCATAAGAGATCATGAAATCAGACATAAAACAAATTTCTTTTGTCATAGGATAAATAAAACTAATGAGAAGTCATGGCAGAAGAGAACAAACTTATCCCAGGAGAATGGTGCAAGGTTGTAGCTCCTAAATTACTAACTATAGTAGGATTGGCACCGTGGTCAATCAGAAATTTAGCACACCGGCTGTGTATTCCCCTAAATTACTATGTATTTTTCTAAATACATAGTAAGTTCATGTTAAACTTCTTTATACCAAGAAGACCCTCAAAT
Source organism: Sesbania bispinosa (assembly GCA_026901365.1). NCBI lineage: Eukaryota > Viridiplantae > Streptophyta > Magnoliopsida > Fabales > Fabaceae > Sesbania > Sesbania bispinosa. The sequence continues at coordinate 166,798 of QLOH01001071.1, forward strand.
TTTGAGTCATCTACTTTAACTCCAAGCATACTTATCAATATTTCCATGATACCTCTAAATTAAATAAAATATGAATATGAAGTTTATTTTTTAAAGCTAGTAGTAGATGATAGGAATGAAATCATTGCAAACACTCTAATTAACTACAAAAATCAAGTATTAATATATTTGCTAGCATGCATAATGACTTTTTACTGTTGGAACATGGTTGGAACATGGAAGGCAAATCAAGTATTAATATATTCTTTAAAAATTAAAGGGCATAAACGTTATTAGATTGGTAGGAATAAAAAATATTTATAAAATTTATAATTATTTAAAAATTAAAAAGGGTATGTAAAATTATAAATCGCTCTAGAATAATATAATAAATATATTTCAAAATATTAAAAATATTTTTAATCTCTTGTTTACAATTTCTCATAAATACATATATTCATTATCATTTTATTGTATAATAATAAGTCATAATTTGAAATAAAACATATTATAAATAATAAAAATATTTTCAAGATATTTTAAATTTGAATAATTTATTTTAAAATTAAAAAGTGAATTAGAGACGGAATTATTTCGTCTCTAAATATAAATGTTAGTATTTCTCAATTCAAATTTAGAGACGGAACTAGAAACGAAATTGATGAATAAAAAAAATTCTGTCTCTACATTCCGTCTCTAACCATTGAAATTATGATTTTATAATTTAGAGACGGAAATAATCAGACACGGATTTGTTCCGTCTCTAAATTCCGTCTCTAAAATGGTTTAAAGTATATAGAGACAAATTTAGAGACGGAATACGATTGAGACGGAAAATTCCGTCTCTAAGAAATTGAATAGTTGTTCTGTCTCAATGAGGTATAATTCGTCTCTGTTAGAGACAGAAAAAATTTTGTCTTTATTTTAAACTTTTCTAGTAGTGTATGTAAACCAAAATTCAAGAAAAAAAATCAAATACAAGCAAAAGCCTCAATCAAGATTAATAGCCGTCGAAGAAGTCCCTTGAGGTGGAGATGTCATCTCTGTAAAAAGAAAAAAAATTACGAGGTGGTAACAGTGCAGCAGTTTCATAGGCAACTGGCATAGTAGAATTGAATATCATGCGATCTCCCGCAAAGGAGAGTCCATGGGATCACCAAGTGACGACATCTATCCGTTTAAAAAAACTAACATGTCAATTCCATCCTTATCTCCCTCCTCAGCTCCTTTACAAGGTATGGCCCTATCCCATTCGAGAAGAAACTTTTTTGCACTTGTTTAATAGTTAGTTTTAAATCTCATATCTTATGCTTGACGAAATTTCGGCAGCATTTCCAATTGGTCTCCAAATGCAAAACTTGAACATGGTTACATACACCATGATCAAGCATGCACCCAGAGACAATGAGAAATGTAGTGAACCGAAATTTCGCCAGGTATAATATATGAGATTTAAAACTAACTATTAACAAGTGCAATAAAAAGGGGTTCTTTCCAAACTGTCCGACTTGGACAATTCAAGATTAAATTTTAATGAGCTTGCTCATTAATATTTAATCTCGAATAGGAAACTAAGGTTTTTCTCAAATTTAACATAAAAGCACGTTGTAATCAAATCATTGTCACAATATTTGGCAGAAGACCTAAAGTATAAGAAATGAATCAGAAAAACATGACGAACAAAACAATATTGTGCAGACACAAGAATAATAGTCCATCGAAATCAATTACATAACACTTGCAGCTGTAGAAAATGAACATAAACATTTTATTGTAGATAAATTACCAGCTATTTCAGCATCATTTTGAGGTCTGTTGAAAGGAAGTGAAACTAGTTTAGATCAACTAATGTATACAATTAGGAAAAATACTTTAGCCAAAAGAAACAGGGAAGGCAGTTGGCTTAAACATGTGTTCCACTTGGAATTAAATTAAGGCAACAGAAGAACCACACAAGAAATACCGTTCAAATTCCATAAAAACTACATTGATATACCCAATGATAATGATATTTTGGCACCATCCTGAACAACATTTAGCATACCTATCAATGCAAAACTATATAAATGCAAATAAGGTCAAAGTCTCCATATCTATTGATAATTAAATTGTCACCTCACACAGGGCCAAAATGTTCATCATCCACAACTAAGGTTAGAAAGAAGAGAATATAGTTTTTAAAATTAGAAAGAAGGATTCTATAATTTAAACAAGAGAAGTCTAATTTATTCTTAATTATATTTTTAATCTGTATCATTAGTCATTAGACTCATTACATATTGACAGAGGAAGTATGTAGCTTTCATAGAAGACGACATCAAATTCCCTTGCCTAATGATGCCTATTAGGAACTATTCCATACAAAAAATATAATTAAAATAAAAAATTAATGAGGGAAGAAAAGAAACAATACCCTTTCCTTGCACTCAGTTTTCGTTTGCTCCAATTCTCAAATAACACGTGTTCTACGAGTTTCAAAAGCCTTCAACTCTTGTTCTTATATTTCTTCTCAATGGAATCCCCTTACTCTTACTCTTTGTAAACCCACAATCCCATTAAATAACAATAATAATAAGAAGAATAATCGATTTTAGTTAGAATCGAAGTGAGAAACTAGCTTGCTCTTGCCCTTCTTCACCATTAAGCAAAAACCCACTTGGCTTCTTACTTCAGAGAAGAAGTCCCTATGTTTTGACCTGCTAAATTCACGTAGAGGAAGCAATTCATGTAGGATTTGAACAAAAAAACACAAAATAACAAAAACCCACCACCGTTCGACCCGGTTTCAACTCTTTGCATGAACTCGAAGCTTTCCGAAAGGGGATTTAGAGCTTACGCTTTGTAATGAAGTGGAGGATGAGAAGAGATTGATGATATAGGGTTCACGATTCACAATTTAGTATTATGGTTCTTCAAAATTTGGGGATTGAGGTGAATAGGAAATCAAAATGAGAGAACAAAGGTGAGATTGTTTCAACAATTTACTGGCTTTGAGAGGCTTACAGGTTCGTTGTTTTGATTGCTAGAAATAATTCAATTATTGAACCGAGCCTTAAAACCCGCAACCGGTTCATGAACTTTTTGGGTGGTTCAGTATTTTCCGGTTTAGTAGGGAACGATTAGGCAGTACGGTACAGTTCAAGGACGTTTTTTACCAGCCCTAGTCCTCGTCACCAGCTTCGTTGGCACCCCATGTCTCCTTCGCCTTGAAGAGTCGCAGCGACGACATCCTTTGATTTGACAACTTCAACCTCTACTAAAACCCTAACCTCAAGCGCGCACGATAGAGGCTCCTCGACTGCGCCGACATCTTTGTCGTCGACGACAACAACAACGACGTTGTGCTCCGTAAGAGACCTTTAATTACATATGGTTAAATATTCTGTTCAAATTTCATTTTACACATGTTGAAATATTAATTTCAATGTTGTTGATGGTATTTGCTTGATTGAAAACAAATGTTACTAATTAATAATCATTATCATAAGAATATTTTTCTTTTAATGCCATCATTGAATTTGAATTAATAAGCATAAATTATACTTTAAATATTCAAATTAATGATTTAATTAACTATTGTATGTTACAATTTCATTCTCGTAACTATGGCCAAAATAATGATAATAAAATATTTATATTTTTAATTTTTTACATTATATACTATGTATAAAATTAACTTGAATTTATAAGATATCAAATATCATTAATTAAAGAAGAAATTTTAATGACATGGAAATAAAAAATTAACTACAAGTGAAAAAGGCGTGTCAAAAGTCTGCGCAGAGAAGCTCTACCTCTAACCACGTCGTCCTCATCACTAGCTTCGTCGACACCCCACGTCTCCTTCGCCTTGAAGAGTCGCGGCGATGACATCCTTTGCCTTGACAACTTCAACCACTATTAAAACCCTAACCTCAAGCGTACACGACGGAGGCTCCTCGACTGCGCCGACATATTTGTCGTCGACGAAATCAACAATGACGTCGCACTTCTCCAGAAGCTCTTCGATGTCGTGCCATTCACCCACGTTATGCATCTCGCGACGCAGGCTGGGATCCGCTATGCTATGCAAAACCCTGGATCTTGCGTCCACAACAACATAGTCGAGTTCGTGAACCTTCTAGAAGCTTGTAAATCGGTGAACACTCAACTTGCTGTCGTTTAGGATTCGTCGAGCTTGGTTTACAAGCTTAATTCATTCTCGGAGAAAGAACAAACAAACCAACCGGCGAGCCTCTAGCCGCGAAGAAGAACGATGGTGAAGAAATTGCTCATAGTTATAACCATATATATGGTCTTTCGATCACTGTGTTGCGGTTCTTCACAGTTTATAGGTCATGGCATGTTTTTGATATTCTAGGGTTTGTGTTTTTTAAGAACATATGCTGACTTCATAAAATTATAAATTTGAGTTACTTCGTTTTGCAATATTCAAAACTTTAAAAAACAAATAAATGTTAGGTGAATTCTAAGTTGCACAAATTTAAAATTTGTGCACCAATACACAAGCTATTTCCACCGGCTTTGTAGGTTTTCACGGTCTTCAATATTTTTTGTTTGTAACATTTCAATATTCTATAAAGCCACCCTGATATTTATAATTTTATACATTAAGACAACTTTTGTTTTAAGCACCTCCAACTTCTCAATGAACGACCCTTCTGCATCAACCGTTTAACCTCCCAAACCCAGGACCTTCATAATCGTCCTGTTAGCTAGCCTCCCTGCACGTTCCATAGTTGGTAATGGAAAACTATTTTAAAGGTGGGGCCCCTCTTCTTTTGTTTGACTCCATTCAGATTGCGTTGGTGATAGGGTAATGGGGTGTGTGTGCATAGATTCAGTTTTTCAGTTCTGTGAGGGAGATAAAAATAAATTATAGGTTGTGAGATCTAGTGGAAATGTTGGTTGGCGAGTCCATCCCCACCATGAACGAAAAGGGCATACTAGTATTTTAAAAGGGTGTGATGCCACTTTCTCACTGTATTAAAAAGAACACCACAAACTTTGGAAAGGGTGATTCAAAAGTGTTGTGGTTGTATAATTCCCCTCCTGGGTGTGCCTCTATTTGTCTCATAAATGATCTGTCTGGGTCTGGGGCTGTTGTTCCTAGATTAATTTCTGCTTAGCTTTTTCCATAAAAAAAAAGTGTTGGGATTGGTCGAAGCTATATCAATTAAGTTTCAATGGATTAAAATGCATTTCCCATTCAAAACTAGATTTTGGAATTCAATGTGTAGATTCTAATAACTCGTTTGCTGCTTGTTAGGAGATCCCAGCAGATTGATGGATTTGGTTCATTGAACCTATGGGCTAAGAAAATATTTCGTTCTTTCTGTACCCATCTTTACAAAAAACAAAAAGCATTGCCAATGAAACCGGGAACCGGGAGATTAAAATTAATCTCAACCACTCAATTTAATAATAATATATCTGATGACTCTAGAAAATTTGTGTACAGCTACACAAGTATTTTACTTGTGTAGCTTAGACTCTCCCTAAATGTTAACTGAAAAAATCAGGATTGTTTAAGGTGCACAAGTAAAATATTTGTGTACTTGTACACAAGTTAATGTTAGACATTAGATATAATATTATTTAATTTAATGACCAAATTAATTTGAGTCAAGCAGTTGCACGTATCATACTAATTAAGTTGATTATGAAAGTGCCAAAATGGATCTCCAATGATTTAAAATTTTTGGCTGACAGTAGTAGTGTGAAGGTGAAAGATTGTGACTTGTGAGAACCTAATGGCATTACAAAAGACCAGAGCAAAGACAAACATAATACTAAGACAAAGTGGAACAAAAATATGATTCACTTATGGGTAATTTAATTTAGGGTAGATCTTTTCCCTATGTTTTCGGTCTACGATAAACCTCACACTTTATTACTATAAAACTAAGATTAAATTAATAAAATATATTATTAATTTTTTCAATATTAAAATTTTACTATTTATAGTAAAAGTCTACCATAGATGGAAAATATAAGGGTCCACCCAAAAATTCCTCTTCATTTATGCTAAACTCCAATTTACAATCAGAAATAAAAATCCCTTTGTCACTAGCCTAACATTTTCACATCCAAAATCAAAATAGTGGAAACACAAGCCAGAAACAAAAACCCAATTAACTAGAAACCATAGCCAAACCACTGCGATAAATGAAGAGAAAGGAGAAGTGGGAAGGGGGGACAGAGCCCGACAATTTATCTTTGTGTCTCTTTGTAAGCCCAAAAATAAATATACCCACCTTTTCTGTTAATGGAGCAATACTCAAATTTTACTTCAAACAAGATAAAACCTATGAAATCAATGGGGTTTATTTTGTGATCTCAATAATCGACAACGACAATGGCATTTCACCGTTTAAACTCTTTCCTCTTTTTAAGCTCCTTAAAATCTACGCATCAACATCGACAATCACTGATAGGGTTCAAACAAATGTGCTTGATCTCGGCCACCGCTACACAACTTTGCTAAGACTCAAATGCTAGTTTCGACCACAAGCAAAGGCTTTACCACACGTCTTGAATGCACCTGCACCAAGCCTTTGTAACTATTCTTACCAAAGTTTCAGAACCTAAATTTATTAGGGCCATTAAAAAAAATCCCCATTTCTAATGGGGTCCCAACACAATTTTCTTAAGAGTTAAAAAAAACATAACGACTGAAACTTGTTATTTCCGATGAAAATCACTTGTTTACATGTACACAAGTTTTTAACTTGTGCACCTTAGAAACACTCGAAAAAACTTACTACCTTAGGTAAATAAATTTGTGCACCTTAGACGGACCCATGTTTTTATGCAAAAGAGATGTAAGGGGTATAGGTGTAGAGACATGAAAAAATTAAGACGAATAAGTCCAAACAATGCTAATTAGTGTAATCATTAAATTAAGTTTGATTTTATATAACAATATATTTATATTATAAATTTTAAAATATATTAATGGTATAGAAAGGAGTGTGAAACTTTATCTATGTTAATATTTTATATCATACATCAGGAGTGGGGAAAAAAGCTACACACGTAACGCTATATATATATGGATTAGGATCTTCTCATGTGAAAATTTCACATGACCATGCCATGTGAAACTTTTGTGTCTATCACTTTCATCATAAATACTCACAAATCAAACACATTGGTGGAATGTAATTAACAAATTATTATCTGCATAGTTTGTGAACTAGGAGATCCACTTAGATGGATCAACATAGAATGAGCAAGATAAGGGAAAAACCCGCCAACAAATTTGGGATGACAAAGGCGGACGTGAAAGAAAGGAAGAAGTTTAAAGGGCATTTGGAGGAATACACCCCTTTAACTAAAGCCTTTCTCGAATTTGGCAGGAAGTCCACAACACAAGTCTAGTTAAGGTCAAAAGACCACCCGCTCTAAAGGCACGGGCTCAGTTGGATAAAATTGTTATTGTGCTTTCCACAAGGGACAACGACCATAATACCAACGATTACTACCCGCCAAAGGATGCTTGA